>LPNX010036709.1:1033319-1057985 GCA_001517045.1 Pseudotsuga menziesii
ATTTGAGAAGCCATTTCCAACATTTACCTAGGGGGAATTGGAGCCCCAATTTGCTAGTAAAGACTCCTACTTTGGACAGAATATTAGAAAAGTTTGCAGAAGTAATTGGAGGGTCATAACAAATTTTATAAACTGAATATTGATGCATATGTGACCTTAAAAACGTCACTTAAAAATCCTCTTCTTTTTTTCATAAATTCGAGTGGGTTTGGGAGCATTTGAGAAGCCATTTCCAACATTTACCTAGGGGGAATTGGAGCCCCAATTTGCTAGTAAAGACTCCTACTTTGGACAGAATATTAGAAAAGTTTGCAGAAGTAATTGGAGGGTCATAAATAATCCCTGAAAATTATATTAAAGTATTAATATCATTCATACATCTTCTTAAAATGTTTGGGAGCATTTGGGTCAATTTGGAGACCTAGACATCAAAACTAGTCAAAGGTTGAAATAGGAGAAAAAGTGAAGAATTGGCTATTTTAATAAAATTTTGAAAAAAGGGAAATTTCATTTAGAGCCTGAAATAAAACCTAGTTTGGATTCCATTTTCGTGTCGATCTTTGCTTCCATTTTAGCACAACCTTTTTCTTCCATTTAACACCTCATGTTGCTTCCTTTATAGCTTCTACTTTATTGTTTTTGTTTTATTAATTTCAATAAAATTAATGAAATATATCATAGTTTTAAAATAAAATATATCAATAAAAAAAATAGATATGATGTTTCAAATTTATAGCATATCCTTTTTAAATAAATTCAACGGAAATGGACAACATCCATCCAAACTAGCAAAATCATCATACATAGAAATCTCCATGAAAAAAACATATACAATTTCATGTATATATAAATTAACTAGATAATCCAAATAACATCATCATCATCTATAATTAAACACGTGGAAGTCAAATATACCATTAGATCAATATCATATCATGGACATGATAGTAGAAATAGTAGAAATAACAAGTCTAGCGATATCATAAGAAACAATTTCAATTATGTTGATGAAATATAGCATAGTTCTTAAATTAAATATATCAATAAAAACACATATATCTCATTTCACATTTATAGCATAACATTTATGATTAAATTTAAGGGAAAATAACATCCATCCAAACTCGAAAAATCATTGTACATAATAAATAGCCATTAAGAAAACATCGACAACTTCCAATATATATAAAATAACAAGATATTATTGATAAAATCATCATCATCTATAATTAAAACATGTGAAATTGAAATATACCATTAGATCAACATATAAAAAATCAATACCAATATCATAAGAAACAAGATTTTTTATCTCCATATATATAAAAGTCAAAATGATATAGGTATCATAATTATATCTGAACAATAATACATGTTACAAGTCAATATGAGCAACATCATTGGCTACCACTAGCAACATCATGATCATAATATTCATCATCCTCATGGGAATCTTTGTCATCATCATCTTCATATCCATAATAGAATTCATCAACTTCTAGATCCGATCCATACTCCACATACTTTGGATCATTATCAGCAGGATCATCCACTCCCTTGTTTTGAAAAAAAAAACTTTCAAATTAAAAGTTCATATTTATTATATGCCATAATTCATATATGTGTTATATTGCTAATATTACATCATATGAAAGTGAACCATAATCATATTTCATCATATGAAAGTGAACCATAATAAAATATGAGATAAGTTACAACTAAGATGCCCTTCCAATTATGCTGCAACACTCTCATGTCATTATCTAAAAGTTCGTTCTTATACATTCACTATATAATATACAAGTCTACAATAAAATATAATTATAGATTCCATATTCCAATTCAATAGACCAATACTGTCGTATATGCAAGTTTACAATCAAATCCATCATATATGTACATGCCCCACTCATAACTGCTAAAACTATGGGTAATGCAAGCTAGTATTTATAGGTCACAATTGTGCACTACCATAAATGCATAACCATAGTACCATATTGCTAATAATTGTAGAGTTGAAATTCATAGTGCTAATAAATTTAGATTCATGGTTCCATACTACCAATAAATGTAAATCATCATATTGTATCAAAACTTATGCAAGGCCATAATTTAGTGTTTCTTAATAGATGTTGGGTTTTACTATTGTACTACTAATAAATGTAGGGTCTTAGTTTTTCTTCTTCTTTTTGAGTTGGAAAATATCATGGCGCAAATGTAACTTCATTCTTATAGTAACTTGTGCTCTCGTTGTTTTTGGCAAAAAAATACCAGACTACAACTTTGTATTACGTGATAATTGGAGGCCACCATTATTAAATGTTAAAGTAATGCATGACATCATCATGAAAGTTGGTTGTAGTCCTTATAAATGAAATCCTTGGAACTCAAGAATGTTGGTCACCATTATAAATGTGTTTTAGAATAATCAACCCATAGTTACCTACCTTAGACATTAATTAAATCATTTTTGTCTTATTACCTAGTCTCCTAGATTCCACTCTATGCTAGTTTCCTTCTACATGTCCTAGAAGTCAACACATGCCAAAACTGAGTCATGGAGCACTTGGGAAACTTCATGGAAACCCATTTTAGCATGTCTGATTTATTCCAGATCCTCCAAAGTGCATATTTTCTTTTTCTGAAAAGTTGCCTGTTTTATTGAGAATTAAGGAAAAAGGAAAAGCTAGATTAGGCGTAGTTTACTTGTTTTTTTCCCACATCATCCTCCCTCCTTTTATCATAATAAAAGCATGTATGAGTTGTATTTCAATCCCTCATTATATTTCCTGCTTGAATTAGCCAATTCGTGAGCATCTTGGTGGATTTGGAAACTGCTTTATGCACCTATGGGGGATTTGACTAGATTTAGTAAGCCTACTTTTTGACCTTTTCGAATGGCATCCTTATGCATTCAAATATCTCATGTAATTATATATTTCAGAAGCCTATTACTTCAAAAGGTTGGCTATTGTACACTTATTCAATACAGATTGGTGTTATGCTCCAATTTTAGTCTCCTTTGGTGTTAATTTTGCATGTTTCATTAGCAATTTTGTGAGTGTAATTGTTCTATCTCTTGGGTTCAATTTCCACATGGCATTAGAGCCTTCGTAGATCAATTTATCTCCTTCCATATTACTATTGCAGGTTCGATATCTTGACTGGGAGCATATTCTGCTGACTAAAGGGCACAATTTCTGAGCTATGGACCAATCTCAGAAGATCATCTTGACTCCATTCAATTTATTTGAGTGGAAATATGAGATGGAGATATTGTTGAGAGTGAAAGGTCTCTACAGGGTGACTATGGCCACTGAGGTAGATCCCAATGCAGCTATAGAGAAAATCAAATGGCACAACATGGGTGATGAGACCTATGAGGCTTTTGTGTCTAAGCATTTCAAGAGACCTCCTTTTCCATATTGATGGATTGACATCACATAATGAAGTGTGGGAGAATCTTGTAGAGATTTTTGGTAAGACAGATGAGATGAGAGGACATCAAATTGAGAATGAGCTGATGTCCTTGAGTCCTAGTAGCTTCAAATCCTTGAAACTCTATTTTTCCAAGTTTAAAGCCATTATTTTGCAGCTAAAACAGTGTGGGATCGAAAAAAAGGAAGAGTAACTAGTTTTGGCCATACTCTCAAAGCTTGGCCCTAACTATTCAATGTTTTTTTTGACCTTCCATGCCACCAAGTTGACAGCTCGAGCTTGGAAGATGCCTACGCTTGCAGAGTTCATGGAATCCCTCCCACAGGAACAAGATAAGTTGGTGATGATGGGCACCATAAAACCTTCCAAAGACCAAGCTTTGGTTGCTGGAGATTCAAGGGTAGATTAAAAAATCAAGAAAAAATATAAAAATCCACCTGAGCAAAAGAGAGACAAGAACAAGTCTCAAGAGGTTCCCCAAGGTTCCAAGAAGAACTTCCAGAAGAAGAAGAACAAAGGAGAAATGAGCAAGTGCGCATACTGTAGTAAGGGCTATCATCCTAAGAGATCTTGTATGAAGAAGCAAATTAACATGTTGACCCAACTCTTGGAGAAGAATAACATCTCCCTTCCTGATTGCTCAAAGAAGATGGAAGGAGGATCAAATTCGGAGGACAGAGAGAGAGAGTACATGCCTTGGTTGCTAGCACATCAAGCTCACCTAGCTTCATCATATACTTTGGAGCTTCTAGACATATGGTTTCGACAAAAGAGGTATTCTCCTCTTTGGACATGTCGAAAGGTCCACCATTAGTTTTGGGAGATGACTCTCTCACTGACAGTTTGGGGAAAGGAAGGATTGATCTTGACCATGGTAAGTTCAATAATGTGTTGTATGTTCCAGGTCTTGCCTCTAATCTCTTGTCAGTGTATCAGATGACTCACATTGGGTCTCCAAAGAAGGTCATCTTCTCCCCTGATGATGTTGAAATCACTGAGATTTCGAATGGTAAATTCATAGCAAAAGGTGTTGTTGATCACACTTTGAAGGTATACATGTTTTCCCATTTTCTACCCTACTTAAACCCCTCTACTCTTCTGATTCATGCTAATGAGGAAAGCAATATTTGGCATGAAATATTTGGCCATATTAACTACAAGTATCTTTCTGATTTGAGTGAAAAAGATATGGTCAAAGGGTTACCAAATATCAAGTTTTCCAAGGGAGTCTGTCAAGGTTGTATCCTAGGAAAACACCTAGAGCACAAATATGAGAGAGCTATGTTAAATTTTCATATGCTAAGCTAGATCATTAGTATTTCATTTTGAATTCATAACAAAAGCATATAAACAGGATCACTGAAAGATAGACAAGCACAACCATACAAAAGGAACACAAATATTTATCCTAGGAAAACCCTAAAGGGAAAAACCCAGCAAAAGCTTCCTCAATATAGATGCCCGAAAAAGATAAAAGGTAAAACCAACAAGGAGATCAAATCCTGATCCTCCTCCTTCTCCAGCTACT
Organism: Pseudotsuga menziesii; assembly: GCA_001517045.1. Taxonomy (NCBI): domain Eukaryota; kingdom Viridiplantae; phylum Streptophyta; class Pinopsida; order Pinales; family Pinaceae; genus Pseudotsuga; species Pseudotsuga menziesii. Next base: position 1,038,286 of record LPNX010036709.1, read on the forward strand.
CTTCTCTTCTCCACTAATGCGCTACACCAGTGAGAGTGCGTGTCATAAATGAGGATTTCTACACCTCTATTTATATTCATCCGTTCACTTAAGTTAACTGATCTGTCATGTAGGCTCGAGTTAATCATGTAGGCTTGAGTTACACATGTAGGCTCAAGTAACCACACTGGGGTGCTAATGACCCACCTTTACAATTAGAGGGGACTGCCTCATGACTCTTATTAGTTCTTCCAATTAGGAGAATCGGGGTACAAAGTAATAGAAGTGGTTCTCCTGGTAGGACAATCGGGGACCACAAAGAAATACATATAGAATATTCTTCGAAGTTACAATATTTCAACAAGCTAGTCATGAGAGAACCTCTGCACCTCTTGAGTTGATCCACAGTGACATTGCTGGTCCATTTCCTCATATTTCCATGAGTCAAGCCAAATATGCAATGACCTTCATAGATGACTTTTCCAGGTATTGTTGGGTTCACTTCCTAAAGCATAAGTCTGGAGTTTTTGACCTCTTCAAAGTCTTTAAATCCTTGGTTGAAAACCAGTCTGGGAGGAAACTCAAGATCCTCAGATATAACAATGGTGGTGAGTATGTCAAGTTTGATTTCACTCAGTATTATAAATATGCAGGTCTTCATATGCATCATTCGATCCCTTACACACCACAACAAACTGGTGTTGCTGAGAGAAAGAACAGGTCACTGAAGGAGATGACAACCTGCATGATGGAGGCTAAGAATTTTCCACCAAAGTTTTAGATCAAGGCTATAAAATGTGCATCCTACATCCAGAATAGGGTGCCTCATAAGAAACTTGATGGTATGACTCCTTTTGAATCTTGGAGTGGGAACGAGCCAGATGTGACCCATTTCAGGATTTTTGGCTCAAAGGCTTGGGCTAGAATTCCAACTGAAAAGAGAAAGGATTTGCAGCCCCAAAGCCAAGAGTGCTTATTTGTTGGGTATTCTGAAGATTCAAAAGGGTACAATCTTATCAACTTTATCACTAACAAAGCCTTCATTGAAAGAAGTGTCCAGTTCCAAGAAGAGCCTTTAGTAGCAGTTGAAGTTGGAGAGTCTTTTTCACCACCAGATCCATTGATTGTAAGTGGAGAGACTAATGAATTTGATGATTCTGATATGTTTGATAATGATGATTTTATTGCACATCCTAATAGTCCTACAAGATCAAAATGGGCAGAAAATACCATTCATGCAGTTGGGGAACTAGCTGGAAATCCTAGTGACACTAGGAGGACTAGATCTCAGTTTAAGAGTGATTTTTGTGCGAAAGATCCTTTATTTGCTGAGAAGTTATATCTGATGGTTGAATCATATCCACAGACATATGAATATGCAGCACATGATCCAATATGGAAAACAACCATGAAATAAGAATTTAGCTTGCTCCAAAAGAACAACACTTGGGAACTACTTGATCTTCCCCCAGGGAGGAAACTAGTTCAATATGAGTGGGTTTTCAAGACTAAGTTTGCTGCTGATGGTTCACCTTTGAAATATAAGGAAATATTGGTAGCCAAGGGCTATCACAAGTACATGGTATTGACTATAATGAAACCTTTGCAGCAGTGGCAAAGATGGACTCCATAAGGCTAGCTTTAGCCATTGCAGCTTCAAAGCAGTGGGAGGTACATCACATGGATATGAAGTGTTCTTTCCTAAATGGAGATATAAATGAAGATATTTACATGTAGAAACCTAAAGGGTTTGTTTCTAATACATATTTAGTGTGCATGTTAAATAAATTATTGTATGGGCTCAAGCACTACAGTAGACATCTTGTGCATGATGGTACCATTCATATACTCTTCTGTGCATCTTCAGAACAAGTAGTAGACATCTTCACCAAAGTTTTTTTGAGAAGACATTCAGCAATCTCAAATCACTACTGGGGATTTTTGATCATGCTATGAAGCATGATTGATGACAAGATTTCCAAATTTTGTTTTCCTGTCCATGTTTAAGGGAGTATTTTCCCACTGGGTTTTTGCCTCTTTCCTTGGTTGTATGGACAAGCAGTATGTAAAGGGTGACTAAGCCTTGTTGCTAGGCCTTATAGTTTTTTGATATTTACTTATAAATTTAGGCTTAAGGGGGGGTGTTAGAATAATCAACCCATAGTTACCTACCTTAGACATTAATTAAAGCATTTTTGTCTTATTACCTAGTTTCCTAGATTCCACTCTATGCTAGTTGCCTTCTACATGTACTAGAAGTCAACACATGCCAAAAATGAGTCATGGAGTGCTTGGGAAAATTCCTGGAAACCCATTTTAGCATGTCTGCTTTATTCCAGATCCTCCAAAGTGCATATCTGCTTTTTCTGAAAAGCCGCCTATTTTATTGAGAATTAAGGCAAAAGGAAACGCTAGATTAGGTGTAGTTGACTTGTTTTTTTCCCACATCATCCTCCCTCCTTTTCTCCTAATAAAATCATGTATGAGTTGTATTTCCATCCCTCATTAGCTTTCCTACTTGACTTAGCCAATTCGTGAGCATCTTGGTGGATTTGGAAACTACTTTATGCACCTATGAGGGATTTGACTAGATTTAGTAAGCCTACTTTTTGAATTTTTCGAATGACATCCTTATGAATTCAAATATCTAATGTAATTATATATTTCAGCAACCTATTACTTTACAATTTTGGATATTGTACACTTATTCAATACAGATTAGTGTTATGCTCCAATTTTAGTCTCCTTTGGTGTTAATTTTGCATGTTTGATTAGCAATTTTGTGAGTGTAATTTTTCTATCTCTTGGGTTCAATTTCCACAATGTGCAAGTTGATGTGATAAATGTACCATAACTAATATTATGTGACAAAACATGATAAATAGGAAATGAAACAAGGAACAACAATAGAATGAGAAAAATGAATTGAATCTCAAGGTACTCAATTTGTGAAATGGTGGAAAAATGAACTGAATCTCAAGGTACTCAATTTGTGAAATGATTGACTGTCCTAATCTCAAGTATTCATCAAGACATAAGACCAAATATAAATTCTTCATCAAACCTTATTTATACCTTGTCTTAATTTCTAACCATTGATTACTATAACCGTTAAAATTTAGTCCTCTTTCATGCCCTAATTTACCTTGGCATTAACCTAAAAGAAACCTCCATTTCAACTTTACATCCATTTCTATTACCCCTATGCTTTCTCTATCCTATTACCCTGGCTAATCCTCTATTCCATAAACCAATACCTCCTTTAGGCAGATGGTTAACCTTTAAACAACATCAGGTTGTTTACATCAGATTTGGGGATCGAAATTTCTCTCACACTTAAAGCTTCATACACTATCCTAATGTAGTGTATTTTATGGGTTTTAACTTCACTTTTGGGTCATATGTGCATTGAAAATCTATTTAATGACTTTGGTATTGAGAATATTTGGTTTGGAATATCAAATTCATGCTTAAATGGAATGATATCACATTAAAACATCAAAATAAGAATCATCAATATCTAATGCTGTAGATTAAAATATGAAGTACGAATGTCCATTGTTTGTTGTGGATTTAAGTACTTATTGATCTCACAATGAACCCTAGAACTTGTAGTTCATTACTAAGTGTTTAAGACAAATTATGGATTTGATTTTATGTCTCTACTAGCAAGGTAAACGACTTAAATATGATTTCTGTATGACATGTCCTACTATTGATTTTACATGCTGGAAATCATACGATTCAGAAGATTAAAGATACGATTTTTGGGCTATTGGAACTAACATAAAATGTCAAAATACTGTTGGAAGTCATACATTGGAGTGGCCATTTGGGATTTAAACTCATTGCCTAGTGACACATATCCCAAGCTAATTCATGTGCCTACTCTACTGAAAATTCAAATACAACAAGTACATAAAAATAATGATGGACAATATTCTTGAGTTGTTTCTTAGAGCCCATTTGTTGGGTTGTTTCTTAAAAGGGAAATGATATAAAATGAATATATCAAGGAGGAGAATGATCAAGTAAATCTTATGATATAATAAGTCGAGTATGCCTACGATATCAATCAAGCATCTAAACTAAAATATTGAAGTATGTCACCACTTAAAACAAAGAAACTTAAGGCTATTGTTCTATCAAATGTGAAGGGAAGAGAAACAATGGGTTTGTTTGTGGGCATGTTGCTTACCTAGAGTGTGCTATGCTTTGTCATATGGTAGGTGTGGAGAAAAACATTGGTTTAGGTGTGGAATATTATTGTAGGTATTGTGATGGAAAAGACAAATACAAGTTTCTAGCATACTTCATGCATCTAAAATTCTAAATTACAAGTTGATGATACGAAGAAATTTGTGTCTTGTTCTAATGCAAAGTTACTCCAAGGAATCTTCTTAATGGAATGAATCTAGAAGATATTGTGAGGTTATATATGAGCTCGGACCCAAGCATGCAATCTTTTACAAGTTGTAAGTAGTGTACTTGATACAATGCTTTAGAAAGGAAGTGAATTTATTCATGCCATATTAAAAAGAACATATAGGTTTCTTCTATAATATACAAAGGGGCCCTCAAATTGATTTAATTTCCTATTCATATAACATATTTGTTACTGAAATTAACTAGGTTTTTCATGGCCTAAGAAAATCTCAAGAAATTTAATACAAGGTATATACCTTTAAGATTTTATGTTGCCCCTCTTTTAGGAGCTATACATATTAAACAATGGATTTACATATTATTCATCTTCATCCTATCTAGAAAAACATTGTTGATTTGTGGGTAGGTGTCTCATATAGAATTGGGAGAGTGAGGATAAAGACTACAACATTTGGACAAAGGATGGGTTCATATTGACTTGGTATCCTTTCTAGAATTATAGAGAGTGGATCTAGCCCAATAGAATTATAATCCTTGGTATTTATTGTTATCTTAAAGTGGAGTAGTTAGAAAGTGGTTGCATGTATTAAGGAGCACTCCAAACCTTTTGGTACATAGTTTGAGATGGAATGATCTCAACGAGTTTATTATAACAACCTATGGGATTCTCTTTCACACATATCAATGAGATTCTTTGTTTGCGAGCACACATATATTGAGATCCTTTTTATGAGGAGTTGGTTATACTTATTGGAAAGCAGTAAAATGGAAATGAAGACACTTGGCATCATTTTGTTATCCCAAGGAAATATGTAAGAACATATTGAGGAGTGATACATAGACTTAGTATTTTATTGTTATTTCAATTTGCATCATTACACCTACACGCTTGGTCAGAGAAGCATGTAACAATCTATCCTTTGGTAGTTAGTTATTGAATGACATTTCTCATTTGAGGATAAATCCATTTGAAAAGTGTTTAACATGTGAAGAGTCATGAGAATATTATTATGGAATTGATTGGAGGCACATACATAAAAAAAGAGGAGCACCTCCCTATTGAATATGGTTTCTTATCTTAAAAATGGTCCACTTATTGGAGGAGTTCCCTAGTATGCAAGTTTGATGCAACAGGAAGGTAAGTATACTTGAGCACTTTCATTTTCATTTTACTGATTTTAAGAAGCATACTTGAGCCTACCATTGAATCATTGATTTATTTGTATGGTTTAAGGGATATTTCCATTAAGTGTTGATCAATATAACCTTTGTACAAGAATGTTGTCCCACTTCAACTCATCATCTTGACCTTCAATCACAATGATCCGAGGGTATCAAAGTCAGACACATAAACCACAAGTCTCATGGCTTCAAATCTTGTCCTAAGTGGATGATTTACTATGGATTTTTATAATTGTTTTTCCATTGATAAACCACTGACAAATTAATAGTTTTGTTACTATATATGTGTTTCTTTCACTCAATATTAAAATTTTAAAAATAATTAAGAATCATGGAATATTGCCATATTTAAAGTTGATTTGATATTTCCTTACTATGGGTGTTCACCATTGGCTCACCATATGAAACAAACTTAGAAATACATTACTTATTGCTTGGTCTATTGCACACTTAATGTTGTACTTTCATTATTTGTTGAGGAAGTTGTGCTGAGTTCTTGGTCAAGATTTAAGTTATTTCTGATTGAATTACACCTATTTGGAATTGCAATATTATCAACCATTCATAACAATAGTCAAAGTTCAATCTTTAGTATGTAGGAAAAGCGTTGAAGGTCACTGAAGTCTCATCATCTACCCTATCTTGAGAGATGAGTTTGTAATTTTACATAACATGTGAATGCCAACTGTGTTCTTATATCTACTAGGCATACATCATATATGATGAACACCACTCTAATAAATTATCAACATGCTAGGCATATATCATATGTTGTGAATAGAAAACTAACATGGTGAGATTTGCTTCTTCTACATCATAAACATGTCATAACAACACTCTAAAGTATGCCAATATGGATTCTCAACCCATTGGTCATTCATAAATATATGAATTGAAATATAATACACTAATATTGCTTCTAATATGTAGGCATAACATCATAAACAATGACCAAACAATTATTCTCTACATGTTGCATACACCCCAAACAATCATGAAAAACACTGTAAATGGGGTACTAATGTCTTGCAATCATGTGTATCCTTCAAAAGGAGTGCATTCATGGTGTAACTTGGGTTCCATGTAATACCCAAAATAGTGTTATATGAAGTTGCTTGCCATGATTTGATGCCATCCAAACATCACAAATAACCTCCACCTTAAATAAAAATTCCGAATAGAGTTCTATATGACTGGTTTGTGTATTTTAAGCTTTAAAATATGCTACCAATCCTTCATTTACCTTCCATAATGAAGGATTAGATAATGACCAAAAATAAATAGTGTAGATGCTTCTCGTCATGCCTCCCAACTCTACCATGAAGGTTGGAGTCCATGGTTTTATATATGGAACATGTCACCAACACTCTCCAACACATACTTCAAATGGGAGAAGCAAAACCCAAATACAAACACTAAAATTATCATGCCTAGATTGAAAAATACCTCAAGGAATATGTTTCTATTAAGGGAAAAACATTGCAGTGGGTTTATTAATGAAATGCACGAGTTCTAGTCAAGGGCCTTTAAAATTCATTTTTATTGGCCACAACTGTCTTAAAAAAGGCTATGTGGGAATCTGCATTGACACTTGTGCATGATAAAGAATGTAGTTGACATGAGATTCATGCATGCACTATTTATGAGATTATCCTTTCCCAATAACCACTTTGGTACCAAATGCTCCAAATATAGTTGTAAAAAATGCAAGGAAAAAGTAGAGTAAATCCATGCTTTGCTTCCACTTCTCATTTATCCAAACTGTTGAGAAAGGATTGTACAAAGTGAGATAAATATTTTAGAATAAAAGGAAACAAATGCATGATGTAATGGAAAAGGGAAAGCACAAATAACAATTACCTATCTCTAGATTCACTCCTAACATGCAATCATCATACACAATAAATAAAATTCTAGTTTCATTATTTAAGCATACATATAAGCACTGTAAGCTTACATGCTAGTTTTCATCATTTAATAAATTTAAGCTTACATAATCGTTTTCATTATTTAAGTATAATCTTACATATGGCATCATGAAGAGTTCCCTAACTAGGTCTTGTTTGAGGTAGAGGGATATAAATACCAAGAGATGCATTGGCCAAGGGAGCATGGTTGGAAGAGTGGGAGTTCCCCTCAAAGTTTATTTGAAGATCAAATAAGTCAAGGGGAATTTCAATACGAGGTTCATCATATTTATTTGATTGTTCTTGGGTTTATTTAATGGCTAGAAATTACTTGTTCAAATCTACTGGTGTAATTTTTGAAGAAGGGAAAGTTTCTTCCAATGAGAAGATGTTAGGGTTGAGGTGAAACCTTAACTTTGTCTTGTTGTAATCATTGTTAGGGTTGATGTGAAACTAAACTAAAATGGATTCCTTATATTAGGTGCAATTTTAGTGTGACATTCTCAACTTCTAACTCATCATATTTTTCTACCAATGTGATAATGGTTTATACCATAAACAAAATAAAAATCATGATACATTGCAAGTTGTTGTAATCAATTAATACAAAACCACATCTTTGATCTCTAAATTGCATAAGCTTGTGCATCTTTATTTAGTGTGCATAAGCTTGTGTATGGTTTTCAAAATTCGACTTCTAAATCCAAATGTTTCATTTCCTCTACCGAGCAAAACCCTAGTTTGTAAAATTGTGGAATAGAAAAAGTTCCTATCAATGGATCCATGGGATAGGGGTGTAGCTAGTTGGATTCCCATGTCATGAACCCAACAGGATTGACCATTCATCCATCAAAGTCCATGTTTTAATTTTATAGTGAGTCTTTACATAACATTATTTTAGGTTTTGGCAGGCCATGATTGGTTTAGAGTTTTTTGTTTGTTTTATCAAGTTGCTTTTTGCCACAGGTGGTCCCAAGTTGGTGTAGATAAGAATTTGTTGAACCGACTGGTTTGATCGGTTTTGTACCAAATCTAATTGTCTAGTATAGAACTAGTCACTAAACTAGTTCAAGGGAAATACAATCCTCTTTCAAATCAAACTATCCAAATTGGTCGGTTTGGGTTCCGGATTGACATTTAATAAAACACTAAATGAAACCCTTCCATGTGCAAAATGCATAGAGTAGGAGGACTCCCTAGCATAGTTTTCAAGCCAAAGAAGGTGTGCAATATCTACACATGAGGAGTTATTGGCTTGTTTTGGGAAGTAGTAATCTTGAAGCCACACATATCAATGATAAATGTTAGGACACTTGGCACCTTTCATAAGCATTGTGTTTGAAAGGAAGGGTCAATGTGGACTGAACTGTGTGATACATGTCCCTAAATGAAGAATTAAATACTCCTAAAGAGGAGCACTCACCTTTGAGAGTATCCAAGTAGACCATATCACCATTTTCAACTCAGAACATGCCATGCAAATCGATTCTATAGAAGAGCCTTGCATGGGAGGAAAAGATGTGGTTCCAATTCACCTTTTTGGACATTTATCATGGAAAGCAAGCTACTTTCATTGGAGCGCTTTGCATGGAGATGATCCAAAGGGGGGAATTAATGGTATTTTATGAGGAAAAAAGGGTTAAGACAGTATTCTATTACTTCCTACTTCTTTACTAATGGCATATTAGGGGTTTTGAGGCTATAATAGGCACACATATCTCATTTTCAATATGGGACTTTTTGTGGAGGTGAGATACCCCTTAAAGGACAAGAATATTGTTTTTTAAGGAATTGGAGGACGGTTTTTGGAAAGGTTGTGTTTCCATCTTATTTTTATCTCTTGTAGATCCAAATGTCGTGGAATTGATACAAATTATATTATGTTGGTGAGATATACTTGTCCAAGGTTGATTTAGCAAGTTATGTGTATTATTTCGGTCAATTAAAGGGTCTAGGGATACGACCCTTTGCCAATCCTCTCTTGTTCTTGGATTTAATTGAATATTTCAATAAAAAATTGTTGGCCATTTTCTCTATCTCTGAGGTCTATCCTATTTTTTAATTAGACCTTATTATTGTTTGGTTCATTAATGACACATTAATGGTTGATAATTTGTGCATGAAGTAGTATTAGTTTTGAGAATTCCATTCAACATTTCATGGTAATTAGATTGATATTGGTGGTAGGGTACTTATATGCTTGTCCTATTAATATTCTCCATCCCATTTCAAACCGCATTTCTCCCATATTGCATATCCCTAAATGTCAAAAGCACTGGTCCTATTGAATTCCACCATGCTTTTATTGAAAACTTTAAAACAACAAGTTTACTAAATCTGATTTGTAAATTTGCATTTAAAGGATAGATTAGCAGTCTTTTCTCAAAGATCCCCCCCTTGAGATGGAAATGAAATAACCTAAGGTAAGAGGAAGGTTGTTGTGGTGACAATGGGAAACTTCTTGAGTCACCCTAAGCTTGTTCTTTGTTAAGGTAATTTAATATCATGAAGTACAAGTTTTTGTGATAACATTGGCTCAAAAAAAATGTAACTTACACTACGCAAATAATCCCAAAAAATGATATATCATATGTTGGACTACAAAAACCCCTAACTTAAACATGTGAATTTTTAACTGAAAGAGTACAAGTGGTCATTAAGGGAGTTCAAAATGGAAGTGTATACAAGTTAGTGTGTTCACTATAGGATACTGTAGAATCTAACATAGTTATATTAGATTAACTCAACCTGACATCAACATCCTGAACATTTTGGCATGTAGAGCCTAAAATATATCCAGCATGGTAATTTGTCCTTGGCTTGGATTTTGATGATGGCGAATACCTGAAAATCTTGTGAAGGTTGCATTTATGGGGAGCAACATCAAACAAAGTTTACACTAAAGGGTCAAAATCTCATTGGGGCTTGTCAATACAAATATATATGGACCCATGAAAACTATATCACAGGGTTGTGTTAGGTATTTAGTTATTCTTATTGATGATAGATGAACAAAGACATTTAATTATTTCATAAAGACAAAGCTTGAATCTATTTAAACATTTGAAAGCTCTTGCATAAAATCAAATTGAGAAAGTGATAAATATGATCAGGGAACATAGAATCATGTACCCATATGAATGCCAAGGAGATAATGTCCATAGGCTCTACAAGAATAGAACTCAAAAACTTGTACCCATGGATATGGATCCTTGACTAGAAGACCAAACTAGTCAAGATTTAGGAAAGGTGCCCACTTTTTGTTGGTTTATTATTGATCTTGTAAGAAGTGAGATTGGATGTGAGTGTCTCTAAAGGTATATTAAACAATTGTCATAAAAATGGAATAATAAGGTAAACTATTTTTCTTATGCTTCATAAAAAAGGACATCACTTAAGCCTTAAAGGAACAACTATACTTGGGAGTTTAGATTGCATGGTGTATGCTAAAATACACAACAAAAATTCCTTTTGTATTTAATATCTATAGTAGCATATGTTTGCAATTGGTGTCATCACAGAAGAAGCTAGGAAGATAACATCTAAGGAAGATTGGAGTAATCATAAGTGGTTTATCACAAGATTTTATCTAGTTTTTAATATCAAACGTTAGATTCTAATAATTTTATGTATATTCTTGGGGTAATATGATGAGACAAAGAGATATTGACTATGTTACACCAAGTTTCTGGTACACATATTGGGGTGCATACCCAATATGTGTGGAGACCCCTAAAATTTTTTCAGGGTATGCTAGGGTGTGGCGGGGGCACAAAACATAGGGGACATTTCTCCAAATATGTAAAAATAAATTAAATCACTAATGTTTAAACTTTCAAATTTTATACTAAACATTCTTCAATGAATAATGAAATTCAAACCATGAATAATATTTGGACGGGATGATCCAAACCATCCTTTAAACCATACCAAGGCAAAATGAGCAACATTGAAGAGAACACTACCACGTGAGAAATTTGAAGAATTAATGAAATTAACATACATTAATGACATGCCACCTAGCCTTTAGGAGGATGATGGAAAAAATTCAATGCACGAAGAAGGATTAAATGTAATGCTCACAATTTTCTTTGGGTATGGATACAATGATGAGGATAATGACCTATGGTTGAAAATAATGACAATATAGAGGGGGAAATTAATACCAACATAATATTGATAATAATAACGTTAAAGAATCAATCAAAGACGCCATAAATACAACCGTGTTTAAATAGGGTGCAAGTAGTGTTGGAACCTATGGTCCATTGTATCCTCATCTTGATGGCTAAATAATACTTTGGATTTTTTAATCCACATTTTATGAATCTTTGGTTCATGGTTGCCAAGTTTGGGTCCCCGTGCAAACCTATTTATAGATAACCTTCTTGGTTGGTCTATCATCATGGTGGATCATGATCACCTTCTTAAGTGAAAATCGGTGTTTATAGACACCACCTCTGGTTATCGATATGTCTTTTCTCTTTCTGTTGTTTATTTTCGAGTCTTTTGAAAACCTTTCTATGAGGTAAACCCAACTATTTTTGACTCAAATGTTCTTGTTGACTCAACTGGACCAACTGAACCTTGTTTGACTGAGTTACTTATGATTTGTTGGGAGATATATTTGAGTACTTCCTTGCATAACAGTACCCATTTGATGGATGGACATAGACTACATTGTTGTCAAATACTTCCTATATTTATTACTTTATTATTTAGTTTATTGATCGACTAGATCACATTGTCTTGTTGTTTAGTCGTCTTCTCTACTAAAACTATAATTGGACAACAATATTATAGAACAATTGGAAGACTGTGAAGGTGATGGTGTTTCAAACTTCTTCAAGGAGTGTTTACTGTATTGGTGATTTATTAGTTTGGTGCAAAAAATGTGTGTTGCTAGCCATGTTTGACTAGCGTGTGAAATTTAAATCAAATTAAGGGGGAAACATTGTATAATTTGTTCTTTCCTCCAAGATGAGTTTATATGGGGGTGTTGGAACTTATGGTCCGTTGGTCCCTCATCTTGTTGGCTAAATAACATTTTGGATTTTTTAATCCAGATTTTATGGATATTTGATCCGTGGTTTTTAGTTTGGGTCCATAACCAAACCTATTTATAAATATCCTTCTTGGATGGTATATCATCACGGTTGATCATGATCACTTAAGTGCAAATCGGTGTCTATAGACATCACCTCTGCTTATCAATATCTCTTTTCTCCTTTTGCATTTTACTTTCCTGTTCCAACAAGTAGAACATTAAAATGTTCACGAACATTAATATTTTTATAAAGCATGTCATTATTTGGTTTGTCACACAAAGGATTCACTACCCTACTAAATTGATTTGAATTATATTTCTTAATTTCAATTGTCAATTGGTGTACCTAATTCATAAATATTCATCAACTTCCTTTATATTTCTTTAAGTGGATTTTAAATATATATATTGTATATATAAAATTGCTAATATATGACATATCAAACATGCTTATCAAAATTCAAATATTCAATTGATTTAATGTCTAACAATCTTATAAGGCACTGAAAACTAAAATATTCCTTGAAGAGAATGTGTTGCCATCAACTTCTAGAGAAGCAAATCAATTGCTAGTCAATTTAGAGATTGAGTATAAGAAAATTAATGCATGCAAAAATGATTAAATTTTATATAGAGATGAATATCAAGAAAATGAATATTTCCTTGTCTCCAAAGAGAATAGATATAGTACAGATGAAGGTCCTACAGTTCCAAATAAGGTTTTACAACAAATGCAATTATACTTAGAATTCAACGAATGTTTTGGTGCATGTCACTTATACAATTGATTGACCAACATATAAATAAATTGATTAAATATGGATTCATGCGGATTCCAGTAGACTCCAAATCAATGAAACACATAGAGGAAAAATGGCTATGAAAATTCAAAGATGAACCCCGTAGTATTAGGTTTTGTCTAGTGAAAGATGGAGTGTGATATTTCTCTTTCATAAGCTCAAATTATAGTGTTTGGCCAATCATATTGATAGTATACAATATTCCCCCATGGATGAGTGTTAGAAAGGAGCACCTTATGTTAACTCTCATTGTTCCACGAAAACATCAAGTAAAAAAATGGATGTTTATATTGTGACTTTTAATGATGATATGCAATTGTTATGGAAAGGAATAAGAATGTATGGAATATCATGGACTCCATCAGATAGGTCATTCATGTTTTATGGTGTACTATGTTGGAATATTCATGATTTCCTAGGACTTGCTGTTTGTTTAGGTAAGAACAATTATTTATATATTTAAACGTCATAATTTATTTTTAGCTCAACTTTAATAAAACTAATATAATATAATATTTTTGTTATTAACATTACTTATTGAATTGCAGATATTCAAACAAAGGTGGTGTTTTCATGTCCAAGATGCATAAAAGAATATGAGGGGAAGTATTCTAAAGATATACATAAAATTATTTATGCAAAGACCACGTTTTTTTCCCACCATATCATAAGTTCAAAAATCGCCTCAATAATCATTTTGATGGAAAAATTGAAAATAGAGGCCCTCCCAAGGTTATGGGTCGAAGTGATTGTATTAAGAAGTATCAAGATGCTAAATCGAAATCTCGAGAGGATTTTTTTTATCAAGGCGCTTCAATTGAAGAACCAAAACAAGTTGTAGTTGATACATAAGAAGGAATGAAAATGAAATAAATATTTTATGAGCTCCCTTACTGGAAGGATCTATTGATATATCACCTACCATACCCTATGCACATTTTCAAAAATATTCATGATTCTATATTTTGGCATATATCAGGAAAAAATAAGGAAACAATTTTCTTCAAGGAGAGATATTACTCTTTTGGGTACCAAATTCGATAGAATAAATTTGTGGCCAAATAAGGAAAATGAAACATATGCAGAAGTTTTGTGGATTAAAACAATAAAGAAATATATGAAATAAAAAATGTCAGTCGTTAAATAAGGACACCTACTAGCTATGGCTCATCATTGAATAAATATTTTATAGTTGATGGAAATATCATGATATTTAAAATCATGATTTTGTTAATTATATGAAGGTATGAACATCAATTAATTCTTATTATTATTTTTTAAGAAAAACATATATCAATATATTTATAAACAACTGGACTAAATTCAACAAAAAGTTACAAAAAGGTTCAACACTTCAAAAAGAGTATCATATTTTGTAGGTATAAACATATACATAGTTACAGTCATCCTGGCATGAGGATGTCTTTGGAAAAAGACATAGAAACCAAAACTACTGTAGATTTTGAAAAATTGACCAGCAACTAGTAGGAAAACAAAATTCATAAAAGGAAAACCTACAAACTAAAATCATTTTGAGAATCAGTCTCTTCAGCAGAGACTTCCTCCATATCATATTCTTCACCAGAAGTACTACCATACTTAGCAGAATAAGTATATTCAAAATTTTCATCATCTTCAGTAGAATCGATCTCAAAGCTTGCATTAAGCTTTGAACTTTGTTCACTGCTTCCATAAAGAGAATTCTAAAAAATCCTGAAAGTTTCATCACTAAGAACATTAGGAGAATTAACACCCAACATATTAACCTAAAAACAAAGAACATGAACACGTTAATCTTGAAAATTCGTTAATTCTTGAGTGAAGAAGTTTTATATAGTAGGGGCTTGATTAGGCTCAATTGGGCCAGGATAAACCATTAGAAACTATTAAATCGAAGGAAATTCATTAACCATATCCAAATGATAATCAAAGCTCTCCTTTACCATAGAATTTTTCCCTCTTATAATATTTTCATGTTCTTTTAGCTAAGAATCAAGATTATCAAATTCCTTCCTTAAGTCCCGAATAATTCTATTGTAGGATTTAACAACCTCATCTAGAATGGAGAATTTTTTCCCATGGTAGAACTAATTTGAGTGGAATTGTTCAATACAAACAATTTTTCCTAAAAATCCTTCAATTTATTGTGGAACGAATTCATACTAGCAGAAACTCGTTCAACTTGAGCATAAATATCATCTAATTTCTTACTAATTTCCATACTGAAATACCAATTTAGAGAAACCCCTCCCAGATTCAAAGAAATATTGTCAATTATCAAGGGAAACAGATTATCCAAACCAATTTCAAATAATATAGAGGGAAAATTATAAGAAAAACCACTGCCACAAGAGGGATGAAGGAGAAGACCACCACCAGACTAGAACTAAGACACAACACAAAAACCGCAATAACTATTATTTTTCCCCGTATCCCAAAGAAGAAATTCAGAAACGAAGTCGAAATATCTGATAAGGAATACCTATAAATTCGAGCAACTGAATCCAGTGAAGTGTCTTCCTCCCCACGCGAAGGAGAAGACAAACGACCATCAAGCAAAGCCGGTCACCATTCCAAAGACCGCAAAAATACAAACTACAAATCCGAACCAACACAAAAAACACAGAATGAACCTCAAAGTGGAAGAAATAAGGGTTTGAGGAGAATACTTAAATGTCTTGATAGCCAAGGAGTACGCACCACCCACTGCATTCAACATAGTCCAGATGTCCATAATGGAATTATTTATTAAAAGAACCACCAAATTTCCATAAAGATGTAGGAAGAGTAACCCAAAGTTAAGGTAGGAAAATGGATTTCAAATTTCCATCAATATATTTATAGCCACCAATAGGTAGATGAGAGGCTAGATTAACCAGTTCATGAGCTTGATGATTTAGATCACGAAGCACATGAAAAAATATCAGATATTCAAAAAGAGGATAAAAGTTCAAGATCCTCTTATGAAGATGTAATGTCCCCAAAATTTGAATTTTTTATTTATTTATTAGGCTAGTCAAATACTACCTGTGATGGACATTATCTAAACTATGTGGAATGTGTCGTACTTTGTTTACTGTGATGTATTGTTGTAATATATTCTTACTTCCTGCTTTCATATTTCCCGATGTGGTTATTAATGTAATACTATGTTGTCATGATATTTCTTACTATCTTGATCTATGGTTATGCATTTATATGTATGTGTTATTTCGATTACTTAGTCATTGGATAAAAATTTTGATTACTGTTTTATGAACAATTATGACTTAACTTGTATTGTAAAAGGGGTGGAGTCGTGAGACTTGTTTCCCTTGTAAACACCTGAAAGGTAACTGTTTTCTACTTGTCACTATGGGGATTACTTAGTTATTATTGAACTAATGCATTTCTTTCCTTTTCGCGTGCAGGTGCACTTGACGACGAAAACTGCTTATAAAAGCAGAACAAGACATATTGCTCGTTCATCACTAGCCCTCAATTTGGACAATGACATACTTATAGTCCTATCCTAGTGACTACTATGACGGTTGTTAGTTGATATTTATGTAAGGATGGATGTTTCTCTAGCCTATGTTGTACTGGTTACTATTATTGTTTTTAATGGACTTTATGACATTGATTTAAATGTGGTTGTATTATAACATTTATATGGTATACATTGTGTATGGCTTTAACATTTTATAACATGGTCCATGGTTTAATATAGTCCCGGTGCATAATTTTATAACCTTCACAATAGCCCTCCATGGCATATTTCATATGCCATGGACTATGGCTATACCCTATGTATTTGATACAAATGTTGGGGATTACGTATAACATGGTGATTAAATGTAGCTCTACATTGGAGGGTGGCATGAACCATATACTATGGGTTTTGATTTATAGTAATGGAGTCCAGGGTGGCGACATTAATGAGCTTTGGGAAGCGTGTGTCTCAAGCTTAGGGCTTGGACTAGCATGATGGTTGGGTTCATTTGCAGCATGGATGCGTGAGCTCTGTCTCTGGTATGTTCTATGGCGTGGAGCATTGGAGTTTAGCTACGTTGGAAGGTATGGCCTACTTACTGGTTTATCAGTGTTGTAAATGTTGTTTAGTTTGGAAATCAAAGCATACTCCTCATTGTATCTTGGTTTGTTTGCAGGCTACAAGGTTTGGGGAAACATGGGCCGTGGGTCACCCTAAGGTCAACACCATACTCATTTCGGGTAAGCCTTGCTATAACAATTTTTAAAGCTTGTCCCTTCTCTTGTGTGGATATCATGATAGAGTTTGGTACTTCATCGTTGGTTGAATGCTTAGTCTAGTTTTAATGGCTGTGAATAGAAAGAGGGAATTTCTGTAAAAAAATTATATAAAACATCAAGGATGCATTTAATACTTGGGGGTTTTGTTGGTGTTTTGCACCTTCGAGTCGAGAAGAATGTGTTCTGATTTTGCAAATGGATACTTTGTGTAGTAATGTTTGGCTTGGTGAGTCTTTACAGGCTCTGCGAATTGTAAATATGTTTTTTTTTTGGTACGACGACAACACCATTTCTTGCAATGGTGCAAGGCCTTGGTTATACGACTGTGTAGACTCTTATTTTGGTTTATAATGATGATATGTACATCATTTAAATTATGTGTGTATGTTTATGGTTATGCTTCTTATCTTATCACTAGAGTGACTCTGTGTGGTATGATAATTCTTGTTTTAAATTCTTTATATGGATTTGTTAATAGTGTTGTTTGGCCTTTGGAGCCATGTCGTATATTGCAACGACGTTCCCGCCATTAGAGTTGCGACTATGTAAATAGATGAATGAACTTAAGGTTTTTATGGTTTAAAATGTCGTTGTGATTCTTCCTATGTATTTAAATGTAAAGGCCATGACTGTGGGTGTAACCCTTTGAATGGGTGTTGTTGCTATTCGCATTGCGTTGACATGGTTTTAATGGGTTAAGATAGTGTTTAATATTTTGTATGCAGAGGGTCGAGGGCCACGACATAGTTACAACATTTAAAATATTTGGGGGTTTTATCCTCTATGCAGAGATAAGTTGAAATGTTTACGATGTTTCTAGGATGGTAGCGAATCCTACAAGATTTGATATGGTGATTGGTAAACGAGTGGACTCCACAGGATTTGATCTTGGGTCACGATGGTTGGAAACATTGATTACTTTTTAATGGTTTGTTTGGAATTCATGCCTACAGGAATCGATCTTGCAACCTCTGTTTGTTTATGCTATGTTTTAATGAGTTATGTGCATAATGATGTGGTTGACTTATTTGGTGAAAGTTTCTTTACGATATATGATTTGGTATATTATGAATGATTTGGTATTTATGAATGAGATGGATTTATGATGATTAGGTTCTGTTTTACTATACTTTTAGTTTAATATGTTTTATAATTATGTTATGTTTAGAGCTTATACTAATTAGTCTTTTTACTTCTAATTATAGGTCTACTGCCAATATGAAATCTGCCAGTAGAATCCATGGATAAACATACATATAGACTCTATTTAGAGTAGTTATAGGTTTTAGGAAAAAACAATGTTAAAGCTAGGAAATAAAGTGCAGAAATAAGTTTGGAAGAATAAAGCCCTAAATAATTCTTAAAAAGGAAATAATTTGCAGACATAGTTTTTAGAATTAAAAACATAAACCCTTTTACATTCTAAACAAGAGATAATTGCAGACATAGGGTTAGAAATAAAACATAAACCCTTAATTATTCTGATAGGAAATATACTAGACAATAAAATAGAAAAATAAAGAAAGGCTCATACATGCAAGGTAAAGCTATTCCAATGGTTGATTGCTTGCACACTCAATTACCCAGTATTAACAAATTCACAGGAATATCTGACTTCTGTATAGATAACCGAATAACTTGGGAGCTACCATGTTCCACCCAACCATGACCCGAAACCATTCTTGGTTTTAATCCAGATCCCCCCAAACTGGTTCCGACATGCAAGTAGATTAGAAATCCCAAGGTAAGGCTTCCCTAACTAGGATATCGGGTCTGAATCAGTTCTCCTTTTTCCTCTTAGGAAAATGTTCTCCAAGAACTCTCTTGAGAAAAAACAGGTAGAATATTGAATTACCAAAATAATGGAAGAGATTCCCAAGCCTGTCTTTTGCTTGGGCCTTTATAGGTAGAATTTTCAGTCAAATGGGCAGTTAAATAAGGAATCATTTGATTTCTTGATTTAACCCTTTTATTTAATTTAGGCACTTTTAATATTCAACTTAGGAAGTTTTATAGGTATTATAATATTTAATTATCTTTTAGTAATAATAGTAATAAATGGAGCCTTTCTTTCTTTCCTATACTATTAATATTATTACTACGCTTACTCTTTATACATACCATGTATAAAATATATACTTATATATA
>LPNX010036709.1:1066239-1081202 GCA_001517045.1 Pseudotsuga menziesii
GAATACGGGGTTGATGATTTTGGTTATTGCTTATGGGATCTTAAAAATCACAAAATCATTAGGAGTAGAGATGTAGTATTCAATGAAAAGGTCATGTACAAAGATCAGTTGCAGGGAAAGAAAGAAGAAAAGGAAAACACAGAGTACACAGTGCTTGATGAAATCAAAGAAAATGAAGTTCCAAGAGCACCAGAAAATCAAGAGCAGCAGCAGGTACCTGAAACTCCTGCAACTGTAAGAAAGTCTACCAGGTTAAGTAGACCCCCTGAACGATTCTCTCCTTCACTGTATTATTTATTGATGATTGATTCTGGTGAACCAGAATGTTTTGAAGAAGCAATGCAGGTAGAAACTAGAAAGAAGTGGGAGCAAGGCATGGATGAGGAGATGGACTCATTGGTAAGAAACCAGACTTGGGATCTGGTTAAGTTGCCTGCAGAAAAAATGGTATTGCAGAATAAATGGGTTTACAGGTTGAAGGAAGAAGATGGAGGAAAGAAGCAGTACAAGGCTAGACTTGTTGTAAAGGGGTTTGCATAAAAGAAAGGTATTGACTTTGATGAAATATTTTCTCTTGTTGTTAAAATGACTTCAATTAGAACTATTTTAAGTCTAGTGGTGGTAGAAGATTTTCATCTTGAACAATTACATGTAAAAATGGCCTTTCTCCATGGGGATTTGGAGGAAGAGATTTATATGCAGCAGCCACAAGGGTATGAGGTTAAAGGGAAGGAGAATTTGGTTTGCAGGTTGAAGAAGATCTTGTATGGCCTGAAGCAAGCTCCAAGGAAGTGGTATTTAAAATTTGATAAGTTTATGACAGAACAAGGTTATGATAGATGTCATTCTAACCACTGTGTTTATTTCAAGAGGCTAGATAATAGAAGATATATTATCTTGTTATTGTATGTGGATGACATGCTTGTTCCAGGGTCTAACATGTAGGATATAAATGTGCTCAAAAGAAAACTAGCTAAATCATTTGCGATGAAGGATTTGGGTGCCGCAAAGCAAATCCTTGGTATGAGAATAACAAGAGATAGGAAAATTCGCAAATTGACATTGTCTCAAGGTGATCACATAGAAGAGGTGTTGCAGAAGTTTAGAATGCAGAATGCAAAACCAGTCAGCACACCTTTGGCAAGCCATTTCAAACTAAGCAAGCATATGTGTCTAGAGACACAGGAAGAGATAGATTACATGTCCAAGATTCCCTATTCATCAGCAGTTGGGAGCTTGTTGTATGCCATGGTGTGCACAAGACCAGATATTGCACATGCAGTGGGAGTTGTGAGCAGGTATATGAATAATCCAGGTAAAGAGCATTGGAAAGCAATACAATGGATTCTCAGGTATTTGAGAGGTACCACTTCTCATGCATTATGTTTTAGAGGTTCAGACACTATTCTACAGGGATATGTTGATGCTGATATGGCTGGTGATAAAGACAGCAGGAGGAGCACCATAGGGTATGTGTTCACTGTAGGTGGAACAACAGTAAGTTGGATTTCAAAACTGCAACAGGTTGTTGCACTTTCAACAACAGAAGCAGAGTATGTTTCTGCTACAGAGACTAGTAAGGAGATGATTTAGTTGTAGAGGTTCATGGAAGAATTGGGTAAGAAACAAGAGAATAGTAGGCTGTATAGTGACAGCCAGAGTGCCATTCATCTTGCAAAGAACTCATCCTTTCATTCAAGGACTAAACATATACAACTCAAGTACCACTTCATAAGATCTGTTCTAGATGAAGAACTGTTAAAACTGGAAAAGATTCACACTAGCCAGAATCCTGTAGACATGTTGACAAAGGGAGTAACCAGAGAGAAATTGAGTTCCTGCTTGGTTTCTATTGGCCTTAAATCATGAGGGTGAAAAGAAGAAATTTGCTAAGTCCAAGGTCTAGAACATAGTCCAGCAAGTGCAGTAGCAGTGGATTTGCTGTGATTAGTCTCCAAGTGGGAGATTGTTGGTTGTGGAGCCTAATCTTCCAGATCCAGAGATATTATTCAGTTGTGATTGTAACCCAGGAGTACTGTATAGTCATTCCCCCTGCCTTGGGGTTCGAGGGCGGAGCCCCCGAATTTTTTTTTTTGGGATGTGTCTTGGCCAACAGTATTGCGGACCCATGGTATTCGGTTAACCCTAGAATTTTCCCATTGTATTTACCCTATAAAAGAAAGCATTGTAAATCGACTGAGTATGGTATTGTATTGTACTGGAAGAGAGATCATGAGAGCGTGAAGAGGAAGTGCAACGGTTTTGCTGCAGGGTGTATCCCTTCATCTTTCTGGACTGTAATAAAAGGACTGGCAAATTTCTTTGTGGACGTAGCCCATCGTTTGGGTGAACCACGTTATATCTGTGTCTCTTTGTAATGTTTTAATGTGTTTTGCATCTTGTTTATTAATTTAACTGTATATCTGTTATTGCTCTGTGGTCCTGTTTTCTAACAAACAGCTCTATGACTGCAAGAGAGGCGGGAGGAATAATTTTGGATATTCTAGCATACTATTAGCCTTCTTCTTTGAGAGAGTTTTGAGATTGAGCCCTGCAGTACCCTTTCCAGTTCATTCTCCTCACCATCCTAGGCTGAGTAGATGGGGATATATCTTCCTCTGCCAGGGAGGTGGTGGCTCAGTGTAGAGTGTCTATGATGATGACTTCTATTTTTGGTGGGAGCGACAGTTTCCAGCACTGGAGCAGTTTCCATATGCTGGAATGGACTTCCGTGGTGATCCAGACCTCGTCCTTCCTCTAGGAGGAGCATGAGGAGAGTTAGGTAATTTTTATTTTCAAATTTTAAAATTTTTATCAAGTTTAAAATATAGAAATATATACATATGTATAAGAGTTCTAATCCTTTTAAAATGTCAAAATATAGATATTGGACCAGTTTGCCCTGAAGGGAATCCATGCATGTATGTGCGTCTTGTCTTGGGAGAAGACCAGGGGTTGATTAGGGTTCTGGGGGAAGCTGGCCAAGATTACCTAGAGAGTACCCACCTTACGAATTGAGCACATCCCAGCCATCATGCGGGAGTTCATGGTTGGTGTACCACCTGTCTGGATATGCCTTTTGAGGCAGGTAGCCAGAGAAGTATTGGTATACATAGATGTTGTTGAGGTTGGTGAAGCCGAGGAGGCTAAAGAAGCCAGAGTACAGGGTGACCGGGGGGACCAGGGTGGTCTAGCTTAGATCTAGGAGCATTTGATGGACTTTGATCCATATTTTGTATATTTTTTGTATATTATACAGTTATGACTGGATCTAAGGATCAGAGACTCGACCTATCTATATGAATAGATATTCACACACACACACACACACACACACACACACATATATATATATATATATATATATATATTTTGTCAGTTTATTTACAATTTTTTTATTATGTGTTTACTATATACTTTTATGGAAAATGTGTTAAATGCCAATCTAAGATGTAATTAGCATATGCATCAGTTAATGAATTTTGATTCCTTGGAATAAGATTGAATGTAATGAACTCAAAATTTCTTTCCAATAACCTAACTTGCATAAACTAACACAATAGAATAGGGTTCCACACCTGATAAGACCGATTGAGCTGGGAAACAACCAGTTGAGAGTCCAGTCGGACTTCCAGCTGAGTGATACCATGTGACAAAGAATCTCATAGAAGCTCAATGATGGCCCTATATTCAGCCACATTATTGGAAGCAGGACCTAAGCAAGTGCCTCCTAAGGCAACTAGCTATCCTGAGGGAAAATAAATAACCCATGTAGCTGAAGCTAAATTACAAGTGTGGCAACTGGCGCCATCAGCGAAACCTACGAACCTCTCGAAAGACGTTTGAAACAACCAGTAGATGGTATAAAAAACATAAACCGATGAACTAGTGTACATAAAAATACATATAGTAAAATACAAGAAAAAGTGCTAAACCTAAGCATAGTACTTTTTCAGGTAGAACCCATTTCTAGGCTCACCTAGCTTGTTCCTATCAGAATCTATCAATTCATATGCACCTTTCTTTAACACTTTCGACACGATATAAGGTCCTAACCACATAGACCTGAACTTTCCTTCTCCCAAGGGTTCTTTGTCTTGGTCCCAGATCAAAACAAGTTCTCCCTCAGAGAAAATTCAAGGCTTGACCGATTTATCATATTGGCTTTTGACCCTATGAGCTTGGTTTGCTGTCAGTGCATCTCTACGCTGTTCATAAAGGTGTTGTAAATGTAATAGATGTTCTTCAAGCTCAGTCGTATCCGGTAACACATGAATAGCAATTTTTAAGGATGAGATTTCACATTCAATCAGGGTAACAACTTCCACTCCATGGACGAGTTGGAAGGGGGAGAAACCCGTAGTAGTTTTTACATTGGTTCGATACGCCCAAAGAGCAGGGTAGAACATGATATGCCAATTTGAATGGGATGCATTAATAGTACGTTTGAGGATAGTTTTCAAAGTTTTATTAACAGCCTCAACCTGACCATTGGCTTGAGGATAGAATGAGGATGAATGTTCTTGTCTAAATCCTAGCATAGTGGTCAGTTTCGTCATCATGCTATTTTGAAAATGACTTCCATGGTCAGTTACAATCATCTTGGGTATACCAAATCCTGCTATAATTTGATTGAACATGAAGAAAGCTACAGTTTCCCCGTCATCTTTAAAGGTGGGCATTGCCTTTTCCCATTAATGGAGTCTAGGGTGGCAAAACTAATGAGCTTTGGGATGCGTGGGTCTCAAGCTTAGGGATTGGACTAGCACGATGGTTGGGTTCATTTGCAGCATGGCCGCGTGAGCTCTGTCTCTAGTCTGTTCTGTGGCATGGAGTGTTGGAGTTTAGCTGTGTTGGAAGGTATGACCTCCTTACTGGTTTATCAGTGTTGTAAATGTTGTTCATTTTGGAAATCAAAGCATACTTCTCATCATAGCTTGGTTAATTTACAGGATGTAGGGTTTGGGGCAATGTGGGTTGTGGGTCACCCTGAGGTCAACACCATACCCATTTCGGGTAAGACCTGTTGTAACAAGTTTTAAAACTTGTCCCTTCTCTTATGTGGATATCGTGACAGAGTTTGGTACTTCATCATTGGTTGAATGCTTAGTCTATTTTTAATGGCTTTGAATGGAAAGAGGTACTATTTGTAAAAAAATTATATAAAGCATCAAGGATGTGTTTAATACTTGGGGGTTTTGTAGGGTTTAGCACCTTCAGGATGGGACTAATGTATTATGATTTTGCAAATGGATACTCTGTGTTGTAAAGTTGGCCTTGGTGAGTGTTTATAGGCTTTGCAAATTGTAAATATGTTTATGTTTTGGTATGATGACAACACCATTGCTTGTAATGGTGCAAGGATTTAGTTATACGACTGTGTAGACTCTTATTTTGGTTTATAATGATGAGATGTACATCATTTACATTATGTGTGTGTGTTTATGGTTATGGTTCTTAGCTTTTCTCTAGCGTGACTCTGTGTGGTCTGATAATTCTTGTTTTAAATTCTTTATATGGATTTGTTAAAAATGTTGTTTGGCCTTTCGAGCCATGTCGTAGATGGAAATGGCATTCCCGCCATTAGAGCTGCGACTGTGTAAATAGATGAATGAATTTAATGTTTTTACGGTTTAAAACATTGTTGTGATTCTTCTTGTGTATTTAAATGTAAAGATTGTTACTGTGTGTAACCCTTTGAATGGGTGTCGTTGCTATTCACATAGCGTTGACAGGGTTTTAAGGGGTTAAGATAGTGTTTAATATTTTGTATGCAGAGGGATGAGGGCCACAACATAGTTACAACATGTAAACTATTTGGGGGTTTTATCCTCTATGCAGAGATAAGTTGAAATGTTTACAACGTTTATAGGATGGTAGCGAATCCTACAGGATGCAATATGGTTATTGGTAAACAAGTGGACTCCACAGGATTTGATCTTGGGTCATGATGCTTGGAAACAATGATTACTTTTTAAAGGTTTTCTTGGCATTCATGCCTACAGTAATCGATCCTGCAACCTCTGTTTATTTATGCTATGTTTTAATGAGTTTTGTGCATAACGATGTGGTTGACTTATTTGGTGGAAGTTTCTTTAAGATATATGATTTGGTGGATTACATTTTGTGGTTTGGTTATTTATGAATGAGATGGATTTATGATGATTAGGTTTTGTTTTACTATAATTTTAGTTTAATATGTTTTATAATTATGTTCTATTTATAGCTTATACTAATTAGTCTTTTTACTTTTAATTATAGGTCTGCTACCAATATGAAATCTACTAGTAGAATCCATAGATAAATATACATATAGACTCTGTTTAGAGTAGTTCTAGGTTTTAGGAAAAAACATTGTTAAAGCTAGGAAATAAAAGTGCATAAATAAGTTTGGAAGAATAAAGCCCTAAATAATTCTTACACAGGAAATAATTTGCAGACATAGTTTTTAGAATTAAAAACATAAACCCTTAAACATTCTAAACAAGAGATAATTGCAGATATAGGGTTAGAAATAAAACATAAACCCCATTATTATTCTAACGGGACATATACTAGACAATGGAATAGGAAAATAAAGAACCTCATACCTGCAAGGTAAAGCTATTCCAATGGCTGAAAACCCACACACTCAATTAACTAGTATTAACAAATTCACAAGAAGATATGACCTCTGTATAGATAACCGAATCACTTCGGAACAACCATGTTCCACCCAACCATGACCTGGAACTGTTCCTAGTTTTAATATGGATCTCCCCGAGCTGGTTCCAACATGCAAGTAGCTTAGAACTCCTAAGGTAAGGCCTCCCTAACTGGGATATTAGGGCTGAATCAGTTCTCCCTTTTCCTATTAGGAAAATGTTCTCCAATAAATCTCTTGAGAATAATTAGGCAGAATATTGAATTACCAAAATAATGGATGATATTCCCAAGCCTCTCTTTGGCTTGGGCCTTTATAGGCAGACTTTTTAGTCAAATGGGCAGTTAAATAAAGAATCATTTGATTTCTTGATTTAACCCTTTTATTTAATTTAGGCACTTTTAATATTTAACTTAGGAACTTTCATAGGTATTATAATGTTTAATTATCTTTTAG
Source organism: Pseudotsuga menziesii (assembly GCA_001517045.1). NCBI lineage: Eukaryota > Viridiplantae > Streptophyta > Pinopsida > Pinales > Pinaceae > Pseudotsuga > Pseudotsuga menziesii. The sequence goes on from LPNX010036709.1 coordinate 1,073,339, forward strand.
TAATAATAATAATAGATGGAGCCTTTCTTTCTTTCTTTACTATTAATATTATTACTATGCTTACTATTTATGCATACCATGTATAAAATATATATATATATTTGTTAACATTTGTCTTTAGGGATGGAGTAACTATTTAATTTATTAAGATATAGAGATTGACGGAGCTCAAGATGGCGTTCCCAAGGAGAAGGCGTTGCGCTGAAAGGGTTTAACGCCTCAGGGCATCCATGGATACGCTTGGGGGAGGGATTCCCCCTCCCTCCGCTCCTTCTTTGGCTGCTGAAGCCTTCCGGCAGTTACTCAAATCCCCGGGTTTCAAACCTGTAGCCCCAGCTATTCCGAAGTTCATCAAAAAACTGGATGCCGTTCCTGAAATCGACCTCCCTCCTGAACACCCAATCAAGATCGCGCTAGCTTTGGCGGAGCGAGGACTGGTTGGCCAGTTGATGGGGCTCTGGCCATCAACAAGAACTACAGACGACTAGATCCAAAGGAACTGGAGGCCTCAGCTCAAGAACAGTGTAACCTGCTACCCTGTTGGGCGAGGGTTCTTCATCTTTGAATTCATAGCAAAAGAATATCAAGATCTCATATTCAGAAATGGCCCGTATTTCATGGGTTCCTAGGGTCTGTATCTCAATAGATGGACCCCGAAATTCAATGCAGAAGTAGATATGCCGAAAGAAGTTCCAGTGTGGGTTAGGCTCCCAAATCTGCCAGTGCATTGTTGGAACACCCAAACCCTTGAAAAAATTGGGAATGCTCTCGGAAGATACATCGATAAAGCTGAAAACAAGGGTCAATACTCCTGTGCCAGAATTTGTGTAGAAGTCGACCTCGAAGCAGGGCTGCCTAAGGCAATGAAACTAAAAGTTGGAGAATGGCACTACTTCCAAAAGCTGGATTACGAACAATTACCATTCAAATGCCGACTCTGCCATGAACATGGCCACTTCCAAAGAAATTGCCCCAAAAATCAGGCTCCCGAAGAGGGAGAAGGATGGCAAACGGTTAAAAAAGGGAAAGCTATTGGAAAAAGTAATGGGAAAAAAGATGAAGTGGACAATCATACGACCAGCTCAACCAAAACGAACCAGGAAGCCACAAATATCGCCCCAACGACAACTCCAAATGATGAAGATCTACAGCAGATCAATGATCCAACTGAGAAAGAACCAACCGCTGAAAGCAACAAAATCAATCCAAAAGGAAACCATTCAGCCGCTAGAGAGGACGCAGAATCGCTGGAGCCAGGGGAAATACCCAATCTGGATTCGGGAGTGCTGATGGCAACTAAGGCACTTGGATCTTCCAAAGAAGCTAGCGCAGATCCTCAATTAGAAACAGATCCGGATGAAGAATCGGATGAAGGTTCCTCATCAAGCAGCTTGCATGCAACCCCCATCAAAAATCCAAGAGGAAGGAAATCAAAGAACAAGAAAAGAGAAGAAGCAACGTACCTAGCAATCTTAGACGGATCACAAAAGACCCTAAAAGGCATAATGAACACCAGATCCAAAAAAGGAACAGCACCGGCCCCAAAAGGGGCCATCCCCACTCAAAGTAATTAATCCGGTACATTTCCTGGAATTGCAGGGGCCTTGGATCGGCTTTAAAATAAGAAGCAATGAAAGACTTGGTTCGTATCCATAAGCCGAAGATTCTGCTAGTCCAGGAAACAAAAATGGAGGAATCGGCTACCCTCCATGCTGGAACTAATTTCTGGAAAAAAGGGCCTGGGGTAGGCAACAATTCCAGAGGCGCATCTGGAGGAATTGCCACCTTTTGGGATGCCAGCCTGTATGAAATTGAAGATGAGACTTGAACACTGCACTGGGTGTTCACAAAACTTATCCACAAATCCACCAGGCAAATTGTAAGTCTTTTCAATCTCTATGTCCCTGCTGCTTATTCTGAAAAAAAAGATTGCTGGAATATGCTTGAATCCTTCCTTAACTTGCATCAGTTAGAAAATATTATAGTAGCAGGTGATTTGAATGTCACTCTGGCTGCCAAAGAAAAGAAAGGTGGAACGCTGGTCAGAGATCCTTCGAGGGAGTGGGTGGAAGACATTAAGGCTTGGGTGGGACCTGATTGACATCAAACTTGTCAAAGGAAAGTTTACTTGGACAAACAAGCGAAGTGGTCCCGGCCATGTAGCTGCCAGGCTTGATAGGTTCCTTGTCCACTCTTCATTTCCCTCCTTAGGCCTCTTATCCTCTTCCAAAATCCTACCCCACTGCACCTCAGACCATAATCCCATTCTCCTTGAGTTGACCACTGAGAAAAACCTTGGCCCGATACCCTTTCGTTTCAGCCCTCTCTGGTTCCATTAACCAGACTTTATGCATGTAGTTTCCGAATCCTGGGTAACTCAAATCAAAGGTTCTCCTTCCTTCATCTGGGAAGCAAAAATTAAGAAGCTAAAACTTGACTTGAAAGATTGGGCAAGAGGCATTACTTCCCCCACATCAAAAAGGAAAGTGGCTCAAGCAGAGCTGGAAGCTCACCAAACCTTCATGGACTCCAACCCCATCTCGGATTGTCACTTAAGAATGGAAGAGAGTCTGCAAAAAGATTTCCATTCGGCCTGTAGGGTGGAAGAATAATACTGGAGGCAAAAATCCCACAATCTCTGGCTCCTAAGTGGGGACAAAAACACTAAATATTTCCATAAGCAAGCTGAAGCCCGAAAGAACTACAAAGCGGTCTCTGAAATAACTTATCAAGGAGAGCTGATCAATGATTTCAAGGGTATAAAGAAGGCTACTGAGGATACTTTTAAAGAGCTATTCATAGCTCCCATTGAGGACCCGCTTGACATCCATGCCCACCCTTTCGACCTCATCCCTCAGCTTATCAACCCTGAGGAGAACAACTCCCTTATCTCTCTAGTTACTATGAATGAGCTAAAAGATGTTCTCGAGATCATGAAGCCGGATAGGGCCCCTGGTCCAGATGGCTTCACCACTAGATTCTTCATAGGCTGCTGGTCAATAATTAAGTATGATCTCTTAAGAATGATCAGGTATTCGCAAAAGGTCAACAAATTGGGAGGCAGCACCAATTCCTCCTTCCTAGCCCTGATCCCAAAAGAAAAAGGAGCCAACTCCTTCAACAGATTTAGGCCGATCTCTTTGTGTAACACAGGTTACAATATTATCACCAAGATTATAGCCACCAGGCTAAAAAGAATTCTGCCAAGGATTATTCTAGAAAACTAGGGTGGATTCATCAAAGGCAGGAAAATTATTGACAACATCATTCTTGTCCAAGAAGCAATCCATTCCAGCTTTCAGCGCAACGAAAAAGGTATGGCCATTAAACTTGATTTAGCTAATGCTTTCGATCGTGTAAGACATGATTTCCTGTTTGCTGTTGTGACCAAATTTGGCTTCTCACAAGCCTTTATAAGATGGATAAAAGGCTACGTGGGTGATCCATGGATAGCCCCACTCATTAATGGTAGGCCAACAAATTTCTTCAAAGCCTCTAGAGGACTAAGACAGGGCTGCCCGCTGTCCCCTCTTCTCTATGCCATTCAAGCTTCAATTCTCAGCTTTCAACTCAATCTCAGTCAGGACATCCACACGCTGCCAGGGCTAAGAATTTCAAACAATGTACGTGACATAAATCATGCACAATTTGCCGATGACACTCTTCTACTAGGAGGAGCAAATCCGCATTCAGCTGCACAATTCAAGCATGAGCTGGACATATACAAAAAGGTCTCTGGCAACAAAATAAATTTTCAAAAAAGTAAAATTTTCAGCTGGAATTGCTCAGCAAGAGAGCTAGGGGAAATTGCAAGAGCGCTTGGAATGGAATGCACTATGAATTGGGACAACTTCCTTTACCTGGGTATACCCATCTGCGAAGTAAAAATCAAACCAGCCTATTGGGATCCCACAATAGACAAAATCAAGGACAAAATCCAAAGATGGAATGCAAACTGGCTCAATCTTGCAGGGAAGACAACGCTTATAAAAGAAGTTCTGAACAGCATGCCAATTTATCAATCATCAATCTTGCTCGCTCCAAGCTCTGCAATTCGTAAGATAGAAGGTCTTCTCAAGAAATTCATTTGGGAAGGGGGCAAAGGGGATGAAAATAAAATCCATCTCGTGAGCTGGGAAAAGATCCAAAAGCCTCGCAATGAAGGAGGGCTTCAAATTCGTAGTTTACACAACCAAAATCTAGCCCTAGGAGCAAAGCTGCTTTGGCAAATGATCACCGGGAAAGATAGCTGGAGTAAGAAAGCTCTCCGCAAAAAATATTTTCCTGGCTCAAAGAAGAGGTGCTTGGACAGGCAACCTCCAAGCAGAAAAGGTTCTCCAGTTTATAAACTCTGTATTAAAGCGCTGGAGATGTTAAAAAAGAAACTCTATTGGATTCCAGGAAATGGTAAAAATATAAAGATGTGGGATGACTCAATCCTTAGGAATCCTCCTCTGGGGTCTTGCTCGGAGGTTGACAACATCAATCTTTGGCTCTTGGCTAAAGGAGTCACCATGCTCTGGGACATATTAGCTTGGGATGACATCCTCTGGATAGGCTGGGCACTTGGTGACCCTCCCCCTGAACTCACAAAAGAAGCTGAAACTCTCATTTGCCTCCTCCAAGGCAAAGCTCCTATTAAAAAAAATCTTAAAGATAGAAGAGGGTGGGGTAATTTATCAGGGAATTACTCAACTTCAAAAGGATACTAGATCAATCATGCAATCCCTTCAGTCGCCCCCAATCCAGTGATCTGGAAGTATCTTTGGTCCAAGCCATTTATTCCAAAAATTGACTTTTTCTGTTGGACCCTGGCCCACAAGAGTATTCTGTCAGGGGAAAATATTAAGAAACGTGGTATGGAAGGCCCTTCCCGCTGCCCTCTCTGCAAAAGTGAGGAAGAAACTGCTGATCACATCATGTTGGGCTGTCAATTCTCCAATAAGGTTTGGACCAAAGCTTTGGGACTAAATCCAGGAATAAATCTACCAGAAACTATTCAAGAGATACTCTCAAAGTGGATGAATCTGTCGCCCTTTCATCTATCCAAGAATCCTCTTCTTTGAATAACCTAGAACTGGTTCCCAAAAGCCATATGCTGGAAGCTGTGGATTGAAAGAAACAACCGTATTTTCAGAGATCATGAAAGTCAGCCTGATAAAATTGCAGCCCAAGCCAGAGTAGTTCTTGGGGAAGTTATGGAGCATAATCTGAATGACTCTAATGGCCTACTCCCTGAAGAATCAGATTGGCTTAACTTGATCATTTCCAACCTGCAGAATAGACCCTGTCCTACTCTGCCTCATCCAGCCCATTGGGAAATCAGGCTTGAGGAAACAAATTTTCTTAGTTGGAAGTCCTCGCTGAACACTCACTGTCTCTTCTTTGACGGTGCTGCAAAATGAAACCCAGGTCAAGCTGGCTGTGGGGGAATGATAAGCTTGGCCAATGGAGATATGAACACTAGCTACTCCTGGGGCCTCGGCACCGAATCTAACAATATCGCCGAATTTTGTGGCCTTCTGCAGGGTCTAAAAATTGCTTTGTCCAAGAGAATCACCAAGTTATCAGTCTTTGGGGACTCTAAAATGCTGATCCAGGCTCTAAACTGGAAGAAGTGGCCTAACCACCTCAGGTTGGCTCAAATTTATCATAAAATCCACCACTTAAGCAAAAAGTTTCACTCTATAAGTTTTTATCATGTGCTAAGGGCCCTAAATTCGCTGGCTGACAAAGCAGCAAACCAGGGAACTCTCCTGGGAAGAGGGGTCTTAGTTGTTGATGGGGATGAATATAGATGTGACATCCCATAGTCTCTGCAGTTTGTCTTTCATTTGGCAGCGTGTTCTACTGACCGGCCAGGACTCCGTGACCCTGTCCCTCCACAAATCTATGACAGGATTTCCCAAATCGCATAGGATGAGCTCTGCTCCTCATCTTTATTCAAGTGTAGTCAAGAATCTGATCCCTCCTCGCTTAAAGATCCGCTCTGAATCACGTTTCTCTCTTCATTCTGCCAGAAGTTCTAACCAAATCGCAGAAGGAGGACAGCCTGTGACCACCTTCTCAAACCGTCGGTTATTTTTTGAAATCGTTCTCTCCAACCTTTCCAGAACTGAAAATGAACTCTCAGAGGAGTTTTTACAAAGTAGAAAGCCTCTGCTAGATTGCTGGAAGTGCCTGCATTTCATCTCCCTTTCTAAATCTAATCGGTTCGCTTCTCTCTTGCTGATAGATATGGATTCCTCTTCAGAAACCGGTTCCACAGCTGATGAAAAGCTCGAATCCTTGGCCTCTCTGGGAAGGATCAGAGCACGACTTGATCAGCAAGATAAACTACTGGATGAGTCCAACAAGGCGAGGGAGACAGCGTGGAACTTCATCATTGAAGACCTCAGGAAACTGAGAGCAGATCACGAAGAATCATTTGAAAAGCTGGGAAATCTCAAGGAAACTACTCAAACACATTTCAAGGTCAATGCCAATGTCCATGGCAATACCGGCAACCGATTCAGTGCTCTGGAGAACGCTATTGCAAATCTACAGTCTAAAATGGGCAAATGATCAGCAGTCTGAAGAATGTCTGTATTTCCGGGTCAAGCAGTACGCCTACCTTATGTTTTCTTTTCCCGCTCTCTTTTAACTCTTCTTTCAGTCCGTTGGAAGCATTGGACTCTTTGACTTTTTTTCGAACACTTTATGGCTCTATGTTCCTCTGTCAAAGCATCCGGTAGCTGGTTTACCGAACTCTTTTTAATCTACTCTTATGTTATAGTCTAAAAAAAACATTTGTCTTTAGGTATCATATAACATGATCCTTAAACTTATGACACTTTCTTCATTAAGGTCGTTAGGTAGGTGGTTAGGTCTACTAGGCTAAGCAAATATAAACATCCTTGCATGTTGGATTCCCTCGTATAGCATGGTAGTTCTTTAGTACTTGATGAGATACATAAATTCAAAATTTCATTTAATCACTTATAACTAAGTTAGATGAGATCAATGTTTATTCGAGTCATTTTCACTCGACATAATTAATTCTTTTCAGTAACTCTTAATGCTTATCCAGAGCCCACTCTCAACACTAAAAATAGGGAGTTACAAACTTAGTGCAATTCCAGAGCTCTTTGCTCAACACTAATTCTAGGATGTACTTGTAGGATACACCTAGGGATACAATGGCCAAGGATCCAATGTTCTAGAGCTTAATCTCAACATCAAGTTGGAAGGCTCTAGGGCTTATTCCCATCACTTCCAATTTATCTTTTTATGTGCTCCAGAGCTTTATGCTCAACAAAAATGTCTGAAAACTCATGTGCTCACTCATGTGCTCCAGAGCTTATCGCTCAACAAAAAAAATTAATTACTCATGTGCTCTAGAGCTCCTCGCTCAACAAAAAACATCTCATCAATCATGTGCTTCAAGGTCCACGCCCAACACATTAAATCATACATAAAACATTTGTAACTGCCTTACACCCAATATATAAAAAAAATCATCATGTTCATAAGCAGTGGGGTCCTAGACCCAATATATCAAAATAAGACATCAAAGTAACATCATAATCAATGGGGCTTACGACCATAAGTGTTGGGTCAAAATTTGGGATATTACCAAAGACGACCAAAAATTTGATGAGAAATGTATATTCCTTGAATAGCTTGAGAAATCACAATATAAGAGTTCTAAATCACAATTAAGGGGTGAACACCAACTTCTAATGATAATTTCAAGCCCAAGAACAAGGATATTCTATCTGCATAGTTTTTTGTTCCAAAGCCTAATCCATAAGGAATCAACTTAACTATATTTCCATCGGGTTCAAATAGACCCCCCCCCCCCCCCCCCCCCCCCCCCCCCCCC
>LPNX010036760.1:0-12754 GCA_001517045.1 Pseudotsuga menziesii
TTATGGATTCCAAACACTTTTTTGCATCAGAATTCCATTCTAAAGAAGAAAAGAAAGCTCTTGAATAAACATAATGCAAGGTTATCAACTCCACCAGAGAAATCAAATAATCAAATAAAGATAAATATATGCATGGAAGAAGAAAATGTTCTTGAATTATTATCTAGAGTAGATCATCGAAAGAAAATGACACAAATCAAAGGAATGAAACTGTGTTTGCCACCAAAGGCTGATAAATATTGATTGTGAATTGAAAAAACATACGTTAATGAATACTATTCACATAAATATGGATCATGCAAGCTTTTATGAATTTCAAAACCTATGTTAATGATTACTACTCACTTCCTTTGATGAATGTCGATGCCATATTTAAAAAAATGGTGCTAGAACCTGCACTGTAACAAGTGAATTAACTAGATATGGACATTCCCTTATCTATTTTTGGAAATTGCCAAAGACATTGAAAGAAGTTATATAAAGGACTAATCTATGTGGAACAGAGCCCCAACAAAGAAAAGAATTATGTGGCATTTTTAATCAGAGGATTAACCGCAAGAATACTTGGAAATGTAAGTGCGATCAATGAAACTCTAACCTAGCATCACCACCGGAGCTCAAGAAATAATATTGAATGCAACAGAATGTAGAGGATTTTTCTTAAATCCCATATTTACCCAAAGAAAAAGAATTAGACCAGATAGTGTACCACTTGGAACTAGAAGGGACTATAGAGAATTCCATAAAAATAACAAATATATGTAGCAGTGGATAGTCAATAAGAAGATTATTAAGCCCCCTCATATAAGCTATAGGTATTTTTTAGCTAAACACATGTTTTCATATCCCATGCATTTGCCTATTATAGAACTATTCCCTTTTGCCCCCCCCCCCGCGGCCTCTTTTTATAATTTTTTATATATAAGTATCTCGATCGAGTCCATACCTCGACCGAGGTATTTATTAACCCTCGGTCGAGATATTAATACCTCGACCGAGGGTTAATAAATACCTCGGTCGAGGGCTGAAAAAAACCTCGGTCGAGGGCTTGAAAAAACCTCGGTCGAGGGCTTGTTAAACCCTCAACCGAGGTACGTTTTTTTTTTTTTGCCCAAAAGCACTTGCCAAAAAGTGTTACCCAGGTCCGTGGATTCACCCATATATATTTTAGTCCTTTCATAGTCATGGTACCCATTTTAAAGATAATGTAGATGAATAAATCCATCTAAAAGGAAATAATCCTATGTAAGTGGAATTAGAAAAATTATCTTTATTTTGAAAACTAAATAAATTAATAAAAATTGATTTATTTGGTTTCAAAAAATAAAAGACCATAATGAATACATCATAAACCAAGTTATTAAAAGTATAAGTAAATGTGAATAAAGTTTTATTGATATTTTGCCTAGATTATAATTTTCTCAAAACATGAAATTAATGATACACAAAAGAGCCCTAGCCTTAATTAATCTGCTTATGTCAAAGAATGAAAAATTACAATAATGAAGGCTTAAAAAATGCAATCAAATTATCCAAATTTGAAGTTAAATACCTAGTTCCATTCTTTAATAGGTGATCTTTCAAGGCATAGGTCATTCATCATAAAACGGGGCATTTACATAGTTTACCTTGATTTACCGAAATGCTCCTTTAAATTGTTTATGCATTAAGACTGAATATTGACGATATTGTCAAACGATGAGACCATTCAATATAGACCAACCAAAAGCATGTGATTGACCAAAATAGTATAAAAAACAAGCATGCAAGTGTGATGAAACGATCGGAGGAAAAACTCATGCAACCTCACTGAATCATATCACTGAGTCCTTATCTCATAAATACCAAGACGAAGAGAAATCAACACAAGAAACCAAGGATCAAAAATAAATTACTAAAAAACTAGATCAATCCAGGAAGCCAACCAAAAGCCGAACATTCATCGAAAACACAAAACAAACCCAACCATCGAATCAAGGCGAATCCAAAACATAGATTTAAATTTGCAAGTTGCGTCTTCCCCTCATTCCACAAATGCAGGATGTGAGATGCGGGATCATAAAATATAGAAATTTCATTCAACCCTTTCCGCAATCCCGTACCCTGCAAATTGTGGGTTGCAGAACACGCAACAAAAGCATTAAAATAAATGACTTCCTACACCCCGCATTCTGCAAGTTACAGGATGCGGGTTGCGGGATGACCAAATCGCATGCATCAAAACCTTTCTACACTTTGCAAGATGCGGGTTACAGGATGAGAAACTTCAAAAATGTTTAAACTTTGAAACCCCGCATCACGTAATTTGCAGGATGTGGGATGTGGGTTGTGGAATGAAACAATTTCAAACAAAATATAGTATTCCACAACTTATCAAACACACACAATCCACGCATAAATTTCAAAAATTTGGCCAAGTTAGAAAACAAAGAAATCACAACAAATATAATAGGGGCCTCAAAATTATTTAAGGAATTCAAAAAAATTACCTTACATGTAAAATTGGGGTTCTCATGTTTTATTGAAAACATGGGATCTGTTGTGCCTACAACACCTCTGCATGGTATCCTACCAACTTTTGAGATTAAGTTGGAAGAAAAAGAAATGGCTGTTGAATTTGAGGTGATTGATTCTCCTTTGGATTATAACTTTCTATTAGGGAGAAGCTGGTCTTACGCCATGTGTGCAACTACCTTGGTCTTTCTTTGAGTGGTGGTTTTTCCACATGAGGGGAATTTGGTTACTGTTGACCAACTCAATTTCACTTGGAAGTGATGTTTGGAAATGAATGATTCCACTGTACCTTTGGTTGATCAAGTTAAAACAGGTAATGAGAGCTTGGGGGTTGGAATGTATTCATTATTGATGGGCACGTTTGATATCCTAGCCCTAATAAATTATCTAGGTTCTACTAGTGTGGGGAATTCTATCGTGACGGTTGTCGATAGAACTGATCCTTGGGTCCTTCCTTCCCATCACGAACCTCAGGTTCCATTATCTATAGTGGAAGTGGCTTATCAAGCTATCATGGACACCACTTTTGATTCCATTGCGACTCCATCTTCAGTCTCAGAGGAGTTGGAGGAAGCTTACCTCCCTACTTGGGTAGAGAACTCTTTATATTCCTATGACTGCTTAGACATGTTTTTGCCTTCAAATGAAGACATTTTGGAAGACATGAGTTGGAAAGATACGATTTGTGAAGATCTTCACCATAGATCCTACTTTCTTCTAGAGATGAGTAGAATTGAAAATCAAAAGTTCCATGTGAGAGTGGTGGAAGATGTTGATTTACCGATTAATCCTTTTCCAAAGGAGGGGATATTTACTGAGGGGAATATGGAAAATATATTTGTTACCATTCCTATCAACATCTCTGCAATACCCGAGGTCGTCGAAAATGTGCATATCGGTGCAAACTGCTCTCCAAAGGAGATTGCCATATATACTACCTTATTTAAGGAGTTTTGCAACGTGTTTTCCTGGTCATACAAGGATATTCCATACATTGATCCATCGATTGTAGAAAATAAAATACGATGCTATCCTGACGCTAAACCGATTCGATAAAATTTTTGACCTATTAATCCACGTAAAGTGGCAGTCGTTAAGGATGAGGTGGAAATGTTGTTGAAACCTGGGTTTATCTACTTGATTTCTATGAAAAAATGGGTATCCAATCTCATCCATGTTGATAAGAAACAAGGGACAATACACATGTGCACTAACTTCCGTGACCTAAATAAAGTGTGTCCCAAGGAAAATTACCCCACACCCTTTATAGATCAAATCATTGATGCTTGTTGAGGTAGTGAAGTTTTTTCATTTATGGATGGTTTCTCCGGATACAATCAAATCCAAATCAAGTTGGAAGACCAACACAAAATGACTTTTATTTGTCCATGGGGTACCTTCACATACAAGAAAATTCCCTTTGTTTTGAAAAATGTTGTGGATACTTTTCAGCGGGCAAGAAACTTTACCTTCCACGACATTAAGAATATTGTCGATCCATATTTATATGATCTTCCTGTGCATTCTCGTAAGAGGAGGGACCGTCCAAATCACCTTCGCTTAATTTTGGAACGATGTACACATTACAAAATACGCTTGAATCCCCACAAGTGTGTTTTCTACGTTGAGCCAGGGAGATTACTTGGGTTTACCATGTCAAACAAAGGAATTCAGGTGGATCCTTTAAAAGTTGAGGCCATTGTAAATCTATCTCCCCCTCGTTCTATTAGGAAACTTTAGATCCTACAAGGGAAACCTAATTTCCTTTGATATTTTATAGTTAACTATGCCAAGATAACTAAGGGTTTCATGCGCTTACTCAAGCAGGACACTCCATTTGTATGGGGGGAAATGGCACAACTTGCATTTGAGGCATTGAAAAAGGCTTTGTTGTCGGCTCCTTTATTACATCCACCAAATTACTCTAAAGACTTTATATTTTATCTGGTTGCATCGGAGTTGACCATTGGGGTGGTATTGGTTTAGGAGGATGACAAGCTCTAAGAGCATGTTGTCTATTATCTCAGTTGTGGATTATCTAGTCTCGAACTTAGATACTCCCATGTCGAGAAGTTATTATTATCAGTTGTTTATTCTATTCAGAGGTTGTGTCGCTAAATTTTACTGAGGAAAACTACAATGGTGGAAGATGTAAATCATTTTCAATATGTTTTTTCCTAATGCATAATCATGTGTCGAATTCAACAAACAGATAGTCATTCTCCAAGATTTTGACTTGGATTTTTAGTCTGCTAAAACCAAAAAGTCCTTAGTTTTTGCAGAACTTATCTCAAAATTTCCTATGGAAGAGAATGTAGTGGTTGAAGAAGATTCATTCCTAGATGGGTATATCTTTCTGATTTCCACCTCGGATCCTTGGTACGGAGATATCTTTATATGATCCAAACTTTGAAGTGTCTTGTGTCCTTCTTGAGGGAAGAGCAGTGTAAACTACGTATACATGCGAAAAGCTACCTAATCATCGATGATACTTTGTACCATCACTACAACAAAAACTGGATTTAGCGTCTCTTTTTGCATCCTTCTTTGCGTCTAGACTTCAGTGTATTTTTCTTCATTTTTGGACAAAATGGCGCAATTTCACGGGTTGGTGCTATTTTAGGCGTTTTTTGCATCCTTTTTCTAAATCTAGCACAAATTGCGGCATAATTTGCACCGAGTTTTGCACCTGGTTATGTGCTAGGTTTTGCATCAGGTTTTCTGACAGGTTTTGATCCTAGTTTTGCACCTAATTTTGTGCCTATTTTGTACATCTACTCTTGTTGTGCCCCCTTTTATGCCCATGTTTGCCTCAACTTTTACGCCCTTGTTTTCATTTACTTTTGCGTCCTTTTTTACATCCACTTTTGCATCCACTTCTACTACTTCTTTTGAATCCCTTCATGTGCCAAGTTTTGCATCAAATTTTACATCCTGTTTTGAGTCTAGTTTTGCATCTCGTTTTGTTTCAGCCATTTTTGCATCCACTTTTGCATCCACTTTTGCATCCATTTTTTCATCCACTTTTGCACCCACATTTTCATCCCTTTTTGCATCCCATTTTGCATCCATGTTTATGTCTTTTTTTGCATCTACTATTGCATCCACTTTTGCATCTACTTTTGTCACATCCCAATTCACACCCATTTTTGCACTTACTTTTACACCCACTTTTGCTTCAACTTGTGCATCCACGTTTGCATCTTTTTTTGCATCCAATTTTACATCAGTTATTGCATCCCTTTATGCATCCATTTTTGCATCCACTTTTGCTTCGGGTTTTACGTTGGGTGTTACGACTACTTTTGCATCTACTTTTGCATCTACTTTTGTTGCATCCACTTTCGCATCCAATTTTGTATCCAATTTTACATCCATGGTTGTATCCACTTTTGCGCCATTTTTTTCATCATGTTTTGCTTCCATGATTGCATCGTTTTTTGCATCCACTTTTGCATCACCTTTTGCATCCATTTTTGGTGCACCCCATTATGCACCCACTTTTGCACCTACTTTTGTTGCATCCATGTTTGCATCCTTTTTTGCATCCATGTTTTTATCCACTTTTGCATCCAATTTTACACCCAGATGTTGAAGATGAAAATGAGGATAATGATTATGATATTGAGGATGGTTATGATGATGATGATAATGTTGTTGATAATGAGGAGAACGATGACAATGATGATGATGATGACGATTATGATGATGATGATGATGATGATGAAGATAACGGCAATGACGACATTGCCGATGGTTATGATGGCAATGAAATGAATGATGATCATGGTGATGATGACGATGACAATGATGATGAATACAATGAGAATGATGATGTTGATCATCTTAAAAAATAAGTTGTTATTTGTCATGCATAAATCGTGTGTGTCCTCCATGACCCTTTTCCACTAATCACATATTTTGGGTAGATGTTATTTCTTATGCCAAAGGTAATGATGAATAACTGATGAAAATGCCAATAATCATGATGATGATGATGTCAAGGACAATGGCGATGATGATGATCATCATCATCATCATTTCCATCATCGTCATCATAAAAAACATCATCATTGTCATTGTCATTGTCATCTAGTTCATCATCGACATCATTTAAATCATATGGGATATGTTTACCATTTAAAGCATGCATAACAAGTGGGATTATTCTAAAACACCCCACCAAAGTACAAAATTCAAACCACAAGGGAAACATAATATTGAAATTGTTCCAATTTTATTTCTCCCAACAAAAGAAGTTGCATGTTAGGACTCAACAAGATCATATATACTTGCAAAATTCTCTAAAGTAAGGTCCTAAACAAAAAACAGAGATCTTAGTGCTGAGGCTGGACAATATCATAACAAAAAGGAAAAACCGCAATGAAATAAAAGAATACCTATGCAATAGAATATTCACACAAATGTTTGAGGCCTTCTAAAATATATTGATCAGCATCTCTCAGAAGGTCTTGTGCAATATCTGTTGTGATCTATACTATACCAATGTATATAAATCTGACACTAGTACCCCATCAGAATCATCAAACATTTTTGGATAAAACATATTTGAGTTCTAACATGTCATAATTTCTTTCATATTCAGCTTGAACTATTTATAACAGGAATGAATCCTTTGTTATTGCCATAAGAAGCACATAGAAGAAACCATAAGAATTACCTCATCATCAGTTCAAAGAATGCCCAGGTTATATTTAGAATTTCAATATATGATTGTTTTCATTAAATTGAAGGTACACTTCTTTCTTGAAACTCTTTAGGACTCTTGATACATGATGTTTCCTTTATGTGCCCATTAAAAATTTCTACGAGTTTAATGTTTTCCTTCCTCAAGGCTTGTATCTATTTTCTTTCTATTTTTTAGAATATTACACAAAGCTACAATTTTGGCATTGCCCTTTCTTTGGTTCCCAGCAAGGAAGATTATTTTAGGTTATCCTATTATAACATGGCTACCACTTTCCACTTACAATCGGAGGACATTGAGATTACCATGGCTTACATGTACTTGAGGTTTCCCTTCTCAAGGCCTTCGTTCAATTTGAGACATGCTTTCTAGTGCCAACCTAACAAGGGACACATTTACCTTGCTCAACTTGAAAGACATTGCTTCTTTCTGCACTTCTAGGATTTCTTGTCTAAGATGTGCCTCTCGAAAATAATCATAATGGTACCAGGAGCTTGGGAACATTAATACAAATTTCCAGGGGCATGGGAATGCAGTTATTGGAGTTTCCTCATTGGGAGTTTGTACAAGCTTCCTACTAAGCTGAGAACGCTTTAACCCAAAATTTCGTAGGTTATCTAATCATTTAATGTGCCAAACTCCCTCGCTAAAATGTTAAATGCCAATAGATTATAGGACCAAAATCCTAAAATAATCCTATAATTAAACCCCTCTTCAATAATACACAAGCAAGTCACTCTTGGTGCCTTCTTTGATTTGTTTGAGTGAACAACACTGACAGTGATAGAGGTAGGACATGGATTCTAAGTTTTAAGCTTGACTCCATGGTTGTGACTTGAGAGAGGTGGCTTAAGGGCTGAGGTTAGTAAAGGAGGCTTTATAAACCATCTCTTGATCTTGATTCAGTCTGCCCTTCTCTTAACCTCTGCCAACTCAAATTTTCTACCACATGTCACTAGCTGACTGTGGCTTATTCTCATCATCAAGCTGTAAGTTAAGGTTTCAATCCATCAATATGCACTCGGATGCTCTCTCTGCAATAATACTACAACCCAATGACCTTTAGGGTTTGTATCCCTTCAACGCATATTATAGGTTCTGTGTTCCACTCAACATCACAATGAACAGCAAGGGTTCTTTGCTCTTTACCTAAAATGCTCCTCAGTTCATTTGTGAAGAGGAATAATGCTAGTTCTTCAACTCATGAATTATGGGTTTCTTTACTAGAATTCCACTAAAAATCCTCTAGGCTCGAATCCTCACTCATAAATTTAATCACCATGCCTCTAAGTCACGATCATGGATGCAAAGGATTTCCTCTGTGCTTTGGACTCGGTTCAATTTCTACTTCATATCATTCCCAAAGCTTCTGGATTGGAACTACAGTTTGCTTGGATATATTTTGTGTCTTTGACCTCTGAAGTTTCTATAGGTAATTGATTTCATCTAGGAACCCAACAACAATGCTTCACATACAATGGATTTGCATCAAATTATAGGTTGACACTTGGGACAATCGAATAATCCCCTACCTTTCACTCAGACTCCTCGACAAACTCCAACTGTTCTTCAATCGGATTAGAGTTTAGACTTCTTACCATAGCTTTCTAAACTTGAGCTTTGTCACACTTCATAACAAACATAAATGAATAAAAAATATTCCCATTTAACTAACATTGAATTGCACAAAAGAAAACATTTTACTTAACAAAATCAATGCTCATAACAATCTGTGAAAGTCCATCCGCTATCTATGAAAGCATTTACAAAAACATTACAGAGTTCTGAAACATAATTGAAGAAAGGAAGACAGAGAGAGCCGATCTCATTCATAAACACACGAAATCAACAACTTTGCAGGAGAAAAATATTTCTTTGTATCAGTGTCTCTTCCTCTCGATTAGTTCTTGAGTACATCGAAAATAATGCCAACCAAACAATCCCCCAAACATAATCAGCATAGGTTTTTATATGTAAATGAAGAGGTAACTCCTTCCAATGACAAAGTGCTTCCCTTTTCCAAAATTGAATAGGTCGATCAATCTCTACTCGAAAACTATTGGTATCTCTCCATCTTCTTCGATACTTGAATAAGTTGATTTCTATGAGGGCGTCGTATCCACATCTACGAAATGATTAGAGAAATGTCCTCAATCTCACTCCTTGGAAATATGCAATAATAACAAACAAACTATAAATAAACTAAATCTAAAACAAAATTAAGTTAACAAAACTGAAAGAATAAAATTAAACTATAATCAAAGTAAATTAAAATTAAAATCAAATTACAATATAAAAAAAAGAAAATATTAACTAATAAAATCTTCTGGCAAGTTAGACAGTGATATCCTAGGAAATTTAATCAATAAAGAATAATGATCTCAATTCCTTCAGTGTAGCGGTCTCTAATGACTCATTGGTATTCTTTTGAATGTTTCATTTGTAATGTTTTGATGGTGTAAAATATGTCTCCTTGAAATAAACAACCTGAGCCGGCTCTTGCTTGGTTAACACTACAAATGCACCAATGTGGTAGTCCATTCTGTGAATCCATGTGTATTCCTTTGACATGTTGAAGATCCATCTAATCTATGATGTTTTCTTTTCTAGATCTGATCATTCTTTCCTTTGATCTATCATTCTTACCTTTGATCTAGTATGATTCTAATTTGAACGCTAGTGGGTGCCAATGTAGAACAATCTTCCCCTTTCATTACCATATGATAGATGCCCTTCTAAGATTACATTTCACTCAAGCTCACCATGTTCAAAGCTTCAATGGCATAAGGTATGTTTCAATCTATGGCCATCCCAAATTTTTTCAATTTATTGTTTCTGCGTTTAATTGATATTCAAATGATACAAATTTAGCCCGAGAACTCTGAAATTGCTTCAGAAATGGGCTTTTTTCATTGAATTTGATCACCTTTTTTTAATTAAAATTTGTGTATAACCTAAGAAATATGAAATTGCTCAAATACAAGCTAAATATGTGATGCTAACTTGGAAAAAGGATTATCCAACTAGTTTCGTGAACAAACACTTGTAAAAAAGAGTATGGATAACCCCTCCATCTGTTTTTCATTGTTAAGGTTTTGGCTCGAGTTCTTAATTTCCAATTTGATTTACCTAATCTTCTCCTCTTTCAGAATTGGTAGCAGTGATCAAATTTGAAGGGTGGGTCTTAATTTCAATTGGAAGGGCATTTATTCTTGGAGCCCTTCAAAGATGAAGGGTACTATAAATAATTGTATTTCAATTGACAAGTTTAAATTAACTAAACCCTTTCACCAAAAATAATGTAAAAAATAAAATTGTTCTTTCAATTTTTTTATAATTTTAACAATAGAACACCTCTTACTATTTACAGAAAAAAAATGATATATTTTCAATAAAATCTAACTTAACTACTACTCACACCTATAATTTTCTCACTTAACTACTCACACCTATAACTTTCTCACTTAAGCACTTAACAACTCACACCTATAACTTTCTGAAATCTAGCCATTAATAAACTTCTTTTGGTATTCTGGTTCAATTTAAAAGGCGGATTGTTATTAGACTCAAATATGCAATGAGTTGCAAGGATTCAATTGACTTAGTCCCCTCCATCACATACATGCATGCCCATCAGAATTGTGACACCATCTAAAATTTTAAAAAGCCCCGTGCCCATCCTAGGTGTTGATAGGCATTCCCCTTATAGTTTCCCAAAGATGTTATCATGCGCTCTTAAAAAACTTATTTTTCGGTGTCTATATACACAACTCACGTCTCCTTAGTGCCAATGGGAACTTTTGCAATTTTTGATTTTATAGATTATCCATGCAATTCCTTTTTCAATTTCTTTTTCCTTCAGTAATATGGATACAATTGGCCTTAATTTTTTTTTCTATAAATTATCATAAGTTTGGAGGCATTGACATTTATCTTGATTCATTGTGGTATCCAAGTCAGGGAATATAATGGCCCCATTTTCCAATATCTCTTGGGTTTTGTAGGGATACTTCATGTTAATGTTAATTTTGTCACTACTACATTTCGATCCAAAATCCGACAGCGCGTGGATTTCTCTTTTTAAACTTACCAAAAATCACAAGGATACATTTTTTTGTTGTAAATGTGACCACAAGCATCGATGAAGCAATGGATATTCTCATAACCATCGCTTAAGCGACAGCGCGTTAGTAAGCATCGCTTAAGCGACGACGCCTTTTAGCCATATGTCCCTCCTCCATCCATTGGGTGATCTGGAGCATCTCTATTATGTCCATCTTGATTCTATGCCATATGAACTAAATCAAGGTGTATATCTTTAGCCATATGTTCTTTTTCCATATTTGGTCCCAAATCCCCCCCAATCATTGGAATTCCCTATCAATATGGAGTAGGATTCGTTTAGAAATAAGTTCCCCCCATCCTTGTATCCACATCATAATTGGTCAAGTTCATTTTTTACTTGTATTTGTCTTTGTTCAAGATTCACCCAAAACACTTCACAATCTAAGTAGACATGTAAGTTTGACCAATCATGCTTGGGAATCCACAATATGCATCTTCAATCAAGGATGCTAGATTTCCAAGATTGACTGACCTATATCTTATTATTTTCATGGAGGATTGGGATTAGTGACGATTTTTCTAGTCTTTCAATAAGCTTCAGAAGTTGTTTCCAAACATCATTTCAAAACATGGAAAGTGCCGTCGCATAGAAATTATGAAAAGAGGGTAGAATCTCTTTAGTGACACTTCTAGTGGTGATCCTTTAATTACCCTCACTAACACTCTTTATGGTAACTTTTGGCAATTGTAAAAAAATATTAGTTATCATTGATCATTCTAATGAGTCTTTGATGATGTTATGTGACAATTTCTAAAGTTTTTGATAATATATAATGGTTTAAGACCACTGTTATACCTCAAATCAGTTCCTTTATGCTAATTTTACACAAAAAAGACTCCTTGTACTATATTACATTATATCTTCTGGCTCGAGGCTCTACACATTGTTGATAAAACTTGAAATCAATAGTTATAAGCTAATTCCCTAGTTTTTTTCCTTGGACCATGGTTAGGGAATGATCATGCCTTTCTACACTAAACCTTAAAAGGGATCCATATATGTTTAATAGGGAAAATATTCCTTCATAGAGGGCCCTTTTTAGCATATAATTTCCATATTCATGGTTAAGTCATTGAGACCCATCAATGCATCATTTACGCATGTGGATGCGATGGATCATTTATGTGTGTGGGTTGAGTGTGCCATTTATGTATGTGGGTTAGGTATGTCACATGGGTTCAACAATGCATGACAACAAAACATTGGATTTAAGTGTGCACGAGCCATTGTGGCATCAGTAAGGGTGTGTATTCATCATTCAATGCCTTATCCCATTAGAGCTCTACAGTTGAGGCACTCAGGATAGGGAAATAATTACCTCTAGATCGCAAGCTCATAGGAGGCAAGGATTGCCTTTTTCTTGGAAACTCCATAGGTGACAAGGATACATTACCTTGTGGAAACTC
>LPNX010036770.1:0-54752 GCA_001517045.1 Pseudotsuga menziesii
ATATAATTATGTAAACATCAAGATGGGCATTTTTTGAATAGTTACAAATTCCAAATAGACATTCATCAATGATCAAACACAAATGCCAAGAATACAGTGTAATACATAGATTCAGAAGTAACCATAAACTGTAGGTTTTCCCTTCGATGTCATCGAAGTATTACATAGATAAAATGATAGATGAGATTCAAGAATGCCATGGGAAAATACAAAATAGGGAAGTAGATGAATCCCTAGTAGTAATAGCAGCAGTACCACTATTGGCTGGACAGGGAGGAGGAGGAAGACCACAACCATCGATATTCTTTCCCTTCCTTTGAGCTTGAGTAGCATCCCTTAATGATTGAGGCATAATTTTGATTTGTAAAAGAACACTGCTGTTAGTGAAATGAAAAACACAACAATATAATGGTAGGCTCTAGATGCTATACCATTCTCTGTTCTCCAATATCCTTCTCTACTAGGGTTTCTGTGAAAACTTATGAGTGAAATGGGTAAAAATGCCCCATTATTTCACCGTTGGGCACATTTTTTCCATCCTGCAAAGCTAACTTGTAGGGACATGTCATTCCCATGAGTCTCGCATGGGACACGTTTCATGCGCAGAACACCTATCCCATATGAGTCTGACTAATTGAATGGAAAATCGGCACATCAGCAAGTTCGATTCACAATAAGTAATAAGGAGGGAAATATCAGGTATGTTAGTTCTAAAGGAGTTTTATGGCTTTATTATTTGCACTATCAAGAAAAATATGGGAAAGAATGCAATATATTTCCCTATACAAGGTCTGAATTCTAGGTCTACATAGTACATACTACAAACTACTATTGCAAGAGGATATAGCACTACCTCTGTGTAGGGTGAATCCAAACTAGTCTTCCTTCAATCCATAAGGGGTTGGCGCCCTATAGGAAAAATAATATTGTCCCTGACTAAGAAACCTAAATGAATTATTTATCATTTCAATCAACTTCACATAACTCACATCCAAACGAGGTTTAACTCAAGAGAGAATAATCTAGCTAAGAAGTTTATAGAATAAGGGAAGGTCTATTTCTGTGCTAAGCAGATTTAAAAAGGAGGAAGGCTCTTCCTCCCAATCATGACATCTCTAAGCCTCAGAAGGAAGACACTGCACATCATGTCGTTGCATATGGAAATTCATACTGCATGCATTTCTTCCTAATGAATTTTAATCCTATGGCAATAGGGATTGAACCACCATGGATGCTTACAAAGTTTTCTGGAACTAAACTTGCATATGTTAACCCCATTCTGCATGCTAGGGGAATAGGGTGTTGGGAATTACCAGAACTGTTTTGTAATGAATTGTAGAAACCACCTTGAACTCTCCAACTTGGTCCCTTGTCGATCGTAGCATAGAATCAGTGGATTCCACCATAGTTCACTTCAGTTCCTGAGCTTGCTCCTCTATATAAGTATTCCAGGGCTTCACCACCTCGAACTTCTGTGATTCCATTCCCTCGTTTTTTCCTTCACTAATTCTTGATGAAACATTCACATTCTCAATTTATGTTACAACTGCAAATGGAGGAGGAGCAGATGGAACATCCATTATTTCTTCTGCCATGTGACAGATGTAAGACTTCAAATGAACCTATATCCATAGTGGGTTTTCACCAGAATCCCTAAAGTTCCAAGGGTTTTCTATGCTGCTCTTCTTCTTAACTAGAGAATAAATGTGCAAGGAAAAAATGTGCATTATAGGATTTTATTGAAGTATATAAGCCATGTATACTATGCAGGGCAGGGGCCTTACCATATTGTATCATCACAGAATAGTGACTAGTAAGAGTAGACAATTAGAAAAAACTTACATAACGTCAAAGCATTATGGTGTCGATTAATAAAGGGATTTCTATCTTTCCAATGGAAGACATCGTATGTCTCGTAGGGTTGTCTAATATTCCCTTATTTTTATTCGAAGAGAGGGCATTTTGTGGGGGATTTTTTTTACTGAATAAATTTTATCCTAGCATAGAATTTGCCATGTCTTGATGTAAAGTAGCATCTGCCATGTCTTGATGTAAAGCAACTATGCGAGAGTGATGGGATCATTGGTAGTGGTTTCGTTGTGAAATCTAGCTGTAGAAGGTGTCGTGCCCAAACCATAGAATTTATCAAAGTTATCGAGGACCATTCCATGTGGTAGGTCTCTCAAAAAATAGTTATTCAGGACCATTCCATGTGGTAGGTCTCTTAAAAAATATAAATATATTTTAATTAAAGGAAGGGGGAAGCTCCATGGTTTGCGTTTCACCAAGGGACTCGATACCATTGATAGTTTGTTTCGGAAGTGGAATATTTTAATTAGGGAACTCTTCATGAAGGTACCTTTTTTTTGGTTTAGACTTGAGTTTTAACCCCTTCTTGTTATTGTTATATTTTGGACACCATTGGATTTATTTGGTTGGTAAGTGGACATGAAGGTGGAAAATTTTGTTGTGGAGTGCTAGGCTTTAGAGAAATGGTTTAGAGTGAAATATTCTTTGGTGAAGGTGGAAATCCTTTTTGTGGAGCACCAAGCTTTAGAGAAATGGTTTAAAGTGAAAAAGTGCTTTGGTTTCCTTTTACACAACTCGCTTTGAGTACCCCTTTTAGGAAGTAATGTGATATTCTATATGGGCATTGTGATGGAGGAATCCATTGGAGAATAGACATGTGTGGACATATGGAAAATTGTTATGGATTTCCAATCCCTTTAGGATGTTTCTTGATCAATAGGTAATCATGAATAAAACTTTGGAGGTTAGTAGGTGGATACATTGGTAGCTTGGAGGAGTTGGATTGCTAAAGAACCCACTTGAAAAGAGGCTTTAGGTTGTCTTGTGGACATTCCTTGGATAGTAGTTTCTTGGAGGGGTCCTTTGGAGGCCATGTGGCATCACCAACCATCTCATTTCGTTGCTTATTGGAGCATTTTTCAATTGTTAGGGGCCCATGTATATCATCATTGTACAAGTGACATTAACCACCTTATTTTATCGTATTAGTTTGTTGTAGTGGGAATTTTGTATTATGTTACCCCACCCAGTAGGCTAGATATTAGGAACATATTATATTTTATTGTATAGAAATTTTTATCCTCTCCTATAAAGAGAGAGGCACTTCCTCATTTTTTTACTTTTTTGGGATATTCCCTTAATATTATTTTACAAATATTTTACTTAATTCTCTAAAAATGTGTGCAGTACAATTGTTCTTTATTATTTTTATGTAATTCTAATTCTAGTTTAGCATTCTAGAAGATAGAATATCATTGTGCATAAAGAAACTCAAGCTAGACATACATACCAAAACCCTTTTGAGGCATACACTAGAAATAGTTTTTGTAGTAGAGCCATGAGTCTCAAGAAAAAAATGCATCAAAGCCATAGGGAAATCAATGAATATATATGACTGAATGTCCCCCTATAAAATAGAGGGCTCTTCCATGTTGTCTTCAAATTGCTTGGTAGCTTGAACCAGGCCACAAGACATCCCTTCATGCCACTTGGAATTGTCCTGATAGAATCCATCAACCTGCATCTCTACTAGATTCCCATCTGCTAATATTGCCCCATATTGTCGAATGGGATTACAGAGTTTTAAATCCTAGCAAATAATAATTTTCTTTTCATTAAGGTCAGAGCATTCCTCTTTGACCAAATCCATCCATTTCTCTGAGTGTGCATATATGTTTTTGATGCACACCCAAGTCTTTATCTCTGCCATTCTAAAATGAAACCATATAAGATTTTCTCAAAGGGACCATTTCCTCCTCATTACCCCCAATTTTGCATAGGGAAGTTGTTGAGGCTTTCAAAGGCATTGGAATAATTTTTGGTCTTGATGGGGGTATCATGGACATTCCTAGGAAATGAACACATTCCTATGAAATGAACACCAGTAAGAAATTCCTAGGATGGTTTTAAACATTGTTGGGAAATTCTGTAAGAAATTCCTTTGTGGAAATTGTTTGATATATAAGGAGGGTGGATAGCAAAATATAACCTCATGGATGAATTAATACTCTGAAGAAGAAAAAAAGAACCATCTGATGAACTATGCATTACCATATTTAGACTTCCTTCCTTTGTTCGACTTCCTTCCTTTATACTACCTTTTGTTCTTTACTCGACTATTGTTTCGACTGCTACTTTTTCCGATTAACCCACTACAATAGGAAAGAAGCATCTAACCTTGCCCCTTTATTTTTATCCTACCCCGGAAAGGAAGAATCTCTAACGCTTTACCCCATGTTATTAGGACTTACACTTCGAACCTTGCACCTTAATGGAGGATGCCCACTACAGACAACAGCACTGTACGGGGGTCTGAGGACCTTGATTTAAAAAAATCCAACTGAATTTGGGTCCAGGGAAATGATTGCGGGAAAAATCATCCACATAAAACCATGTTTCAAGAATTGCAAAGAAAAATCATGGCCATAAAACCTCGTAGTGAAATCAGGGCTACAAACCCTTACAAATCATCTTTTTTCCACTTTAGCAAGATCTTTATATCTTGTGCCTATTTTTTCACCTAGACATGAATCTAGCACAAGCAGAATTTAAATGTAATTTATTTGGGATGTTATAGTGGACGCAATTTGTGTCCATTTTAGCATCATGATGATATAAACCACCTAGTTTTGCACCTATACAGACTAGCATAAGGAGAACATAAATGTAATTGATTTGGGGTGCTAAAGTGGAAACAATAAATGTAATCTATTTGATGACACCGACATTCACAATTATGTGATTACATGATAATGATGATGACAATGCTGTTGTTGATGATGACAATGACAATGACAATGATGATGATGATGATGATGATGATGATGAAAATGATGGCAATGATGATGAAGTTGACAATGATGTGATTATATGGTGGTGATGATGATGATGATGACAGTAAGGATGACAATGACAATTACGATGACAATGAGAATGACATGAGAAATGATGATGATGATGATGATCCTTATAATAAAGTGTTGGTAGAGGTAAAGAAACCTGGTTTCACTACAAGCTCCAAGATTAAAATGTGCTCAATCATAGTTATAAGTTATGCATGCTTAAAATTGTAACTGTATCCAACTTGTTATGCATGCTTTAAATGGTAAACATATCCCGTATGCTTTAAATTATGATGATGATGAACTAGATGACAATGACAGTGATGATCTTTTTTATGATGAAGATGATGGAAATGATGATGCTGATGATGATGATGATCATCATCTTTGTCATTGTCACTATGATTATCACAATAGTCATCATCATCGGCATAATCAACATTCATTTCATCATCATCACTATTGTCCTTGACATCATCATCATCACAATTGTCCTTGGCATCATCATCATCACCATTATTGGCATTTTCATCAATTATTCATCATTATCTTTGGAATAAGAAATAACATCTACCCAAAATATATGATTAGTGGAAAAGGGTCATGGAGGACACATACAATTTATGCATGACAAATAACAAATTATTTTTTAAGATGATAAATATCATCATTCTCATTGTATTCATCATCATTGTCATTGTCATCATCACCATCATCATCATTCATTTCATTGCCATCATAATCATTGCCAATGTCATCATTTTCATTATCCTCGTCATGATCATTGTCATCGTTCTCCTCATTATCAACAACATTATCATCATTATCATAACCATCCTCAATATCATAATCATTATCCCCATTGATATGTTCAACATCTGGGTGTAAAACTGGATGCAAAAGTGGATAAAAACATGGATGCAAAAAAGGATGCAAACATGGATGCAACAAAAGTAGGCTCAAAAGTGGGCGCATAATGGGGTGCTCCAAAAATGGATGCAAAAGATGATGCAAACAATTATGCAAATGTGGAAGCAAAACATGATGAAAAAAGTGGCGCAAAATTGGATACAACCATGTATGTAAAATTGGATGCAAAATTGGATGTGAAAGTGGATGCAACAAAAGTAGATGCAAGAGTAGTTGTAACACCCAACACAAAACTCAATGCAAAAGTGGATGCAAAAATGGATGCATAAAGGGATGCAATAACTGATGTAAAATTGGATACAAAAAAAGATGCAAACTTGGATGCAAAAGTTGAAGCAAAAGTGGGTGTAAAAGTAGGCGCAAAAATGGGTGTGAATTGGGACGCGACAAAAGTGGATGCAAAAATGGATGCAATAGTAGATGAAAAAAAAGACATAAACATGGATGCAAAATGGGATGTAAAAAGGGATGAAAATGTGGGTGCAAAAGGGGATGAAAAAATGGATGCAAAAGTGGATGCAAAATTGGATAAAACAAAACGAGATGCAAAAATAGACTCAAAACATGATGTAAAATTTGATGCAAAACTTGGCACAAGAAGGGATGCAAAAAAAGAAGCAGAAGTGGATGCAAAAGTGTATGTAAAAAAGGATGCAAAAGTGGATGAAGAAAAGGGCATAAAAGTTGAGGCACACATGGACGTAAAAGGGGGTGCAACAAGAGTAGATGTACAAACTAGGCACAAAATTAGGTGCAAAACTAGGCTCAAAACCTATCGCAAAACCTGATGTGAAATCTGGCACATAACCAGATGCAAAACCCGGTGCAAATTACGTTGCAATTTGCGCCAGATTTAGAAAAAGGACGCAAAAAATCCCTAAAATAGCACCAACCCGTGAAATTGTACCATTTTTTCCAAAAAATGAAGAAAAATACATTGAAAGATGGTCTAGACGCAAAAATGGATGCAAAAAGAGACACTAAATCCAGTTTTTTCTGTAGTGCCTTCTCAATTTTAATACATGATTTTGCATGGAAGAAGGTGTAGTGTTATCATGCAAACAATCTTGGAATAGGTCCTTCATCTTATCAACGATATTCATATAAGAGTGTGAAAACCTACCGATGAAGGCCCAAACATTTGTTTGACTAGAGTCAAGTTGTTCTCTTATAGAACAATACCCACAGAGTGTTTCGACATCAAAATTAACAAGTTTATATGTAGGTTTAAGAAGACGAAGGGCCCTAGTGATTTTTCTCACGAATGTGACAACACGTGTCAATCCGCATTGCGATCCTTTGAACGATATTTATTTCCAATTGTACTAAATGAATCTACTAAAATTCTGACAAAATGAGAATTTGGTTTAGTCTATTTGGTCATATTTATCCTTAAATTCATTCTAACAACAATCATAGGCCTATGTTTTAACAATGAAAAAAATAATCAACACTTGTCCCTGTCACATTTAGAATTTTTTTTTTTTTATCAATAATTTGTCGAGTTTGATAATTAATGGTGTGTTTAGACAAAGTACCTTCAAGTGAATTAATAATAGTTTCATCAATGCGTATAGGTTTCAGAGTTCTTCAGCATGTAATTGCTAATAGAGGTAAGAGTTTTGGAAATGTATCATGTACAATAACATCAGGATGCTTTGGCATTCCAATAGGATCCTATTTTCTTTCATTCTCTTGCTAGAAGCTAAAGGTGGGAAATTGAACATTCTCTTGGATAGTCTCAATAACATTTTATCCTTCCGCGTTAAATCCTACATTCAATGGCTCCCTAAATTCATTTCTTGTATAAAAAAAACCCAATAAGTCATCCACTAACATAGTATGAGATTGACTTGATTTGGGAATTGAAACATGCCCCAGTGAGAAGCTACATTTTACTTCTTGAGTAGTTCCATGGGGTGCTTGTTCATCAACATTTATTGAAATTTAGGGCCCCTCTAGTGAGTTGTTTCATTTTTCTCATCATGGATTGGTAGGAAATACCATGGAATAATCTATGGATGAAATCAGATTAGTGTCCATGGAATTCCTTCGATTGAACATGTCCAATATTTTCTTTTCTCTAATTTCTTTGATGGTTTCTTGAGGATTCTCTTTCCTTGTCGATTTCCTTGTTCGATTGTTGCATTCCCCATGAATACAATGAACAATTTACAATGAAAGTATATTCTATGAGTGTGCTCAACTATGAATATGGATTCTCATTCAATTATGAATATAGTTTATTTAAGATTACTCAATTGTGAATAGATATACTTCCACAATTGTGAATATCGATTCCTCAAGATTCTTTAATTGAAAAATAGAAATTTATTAATTTGTGAATGTTGGTTATTCAAACGTCTTGGTGGGGCAGGTGTGGGGGGGATTATGTTTAATCCTAGTGGAAACATAGTGACTACTTATGCATGGGGACTTGGATATAGAATGGATATAGATCCGACAATGAATCTAAATGGTTCTCACTTCTTCTTGGATTGGAATTCGTAGGGAAGACTAACATTTCAACCCTTATCGTCTTTGAAGACTTAAGGAAGGTCATTCAGAAAATTACATTAGAGTAAAATCATGGTATTGTCAACTATAGGATAATAAATAATCAAATCTAACTTCTAAACTCAGTTCCATAGGTCACCTACTTCCATATTCTTAGAGGAAACAATAACTCGATAGATACGCTTGCAATTAAGGGGGTCAAGAATAAAATTGGAATGGTTACAATTAAGGGTCAATTTCATATTCATAAACATGTTCCTTAGTTATAAAGTCACCATTATATATAAGGATTGTTTGCTTTCTATGGTTCTCTAAAGCCATGACCTCCAGCAACAGGTGTCCCCCCTTGTGGCAATGTGTCATCACTATTCACGTGATGGAATTTATTGCTCCTCCTACTCTTTAGCTTTTTGATGTTCTTAGACCATCACCGACACACTCCATGGAAGACTCCAGCAGTTTGAATGTTTCCAGTTCATCACGTTTGAAGTTTGTATCCCCGATAGAGAAGGAGAGGAAGGAAATTTTGGTTTTTGCTCTCTCTCGAAGAACTACAGTTTATGTATTTGTTTACAGGTTTAAACAAATATGTGAGGAACAATCACACTAGCTCTCATTTTGGTTCTCAACAGTTCCATTTATCGTTCTCTATTCCTCCTTGTGCTCTAAGCAGCATCCTTCCACCTCCAATGGAGAATAGTATAGGAAATGCAGAAATCAATGAAATCAAGTCAACTCTGGAAGACATTAAAATTCATATTCACAGGATTTATGAAATGGTGGGAATAGGCATTAAGGAGAAAAGGGTTGATGCATCTGATGTTAGATAGTTATCAAACCAAAAGGTTTGCAATGATTCCAATATCGATGACAATGATCATGACCTCCAAGAGCTGATGGGAACTGTTGATTTTATCAAAGAGGAGGTTCAAAAAATGGTTAATATGAACCATTACAACCATTTCCAATAAAACCCATACCATGGCGTTCACCCAATGGAGGAAACCTCGATCATGAAATCGGCTCGTGGGATCGAAGACAAGAATAAGTAAAAGTTCGAGCTTTGGGGTTTTCTTCTTAGATGTATTTTTGTAAGTTTTCTTAATAATCAGTATGTAAGAATATATCCTACAATGGGTCTGAATCTTCTCAGAATGCATCTCAGGACATCCAAGAACTATGTTTACTGCATATTCATCTTAGTATTTTCCCTTCTATATGACAGTCAGAAAGCTTTCTTCCAATTTTGTATGTATGGCTATGCTCAACCTTTTTTCTTATCCAATATAATTTTCTTTGTTTTTTGTTAATATATATATATAGGTTCTTCAAACTTGCTCGATTGTGAATATAGATACGTCCTCAATTCTGAATATAGGTTCCTCACACTTGCTCAAATGTGAAAGTATCTTCTAGCTCACTTGTGACTGTATATTCTTCTTCAATTGTATTCATGTAGATTCCTCAAGCTTTCTCAATTTTGAATATAGTATATACTTCCTCAATCGTGAATATAAATTCTTCAACCTTGCTTTTGATTGTGGACATAGATTCTTTCTTGGACCTTAATATAGTTTTTTCAAGCTTTCTAAATATAAATTATTCAACATTTCTTTTTATTGTGGATATATATTCTTCACCAAACTTGAATATAGATTCTTCAAGCTTGCTCAATTCTGAATGTAGCTTCCTCTTTAATTGTGAGCATTGGTTATTCAAGATTGTTTGATTGTGAATGTAGAATATTCTTCAAAATGCATATAGAGTCTTCAAGATTGCATAGATCATTTTCAAAATATTTATTGACATGGGTATGAAATGGCATTGCTATCAGCGAGACAAAGCAAAAAGTATGCATAGCATTTGTAAAATTATGTATAGTCAAAAGCCTAGAGCATTATAACTGACAAAAACACTATATTGTTGCTTAATTCCATAATGCTAGCGCATTCTCTATCACAAAATGATCTAGTGTTTCTTAAGTCCATAAAGCTAGAAAATTTCTCTTTAGTAAAAAAAAGCCAAACATTTAATATGTTTGGTGCACGGCTAGGTAACTTCTAATGGAGGAAGACACTAAAGTCTTATATTCAAAATAAATGCTCTAGCGTTATGGTTATATACACACAATTGTCCTTGACATTTTATACTTTAATATTTGCTAACCAATATAATATTTCATTTATTTCCCTATCCCTCCTTATCTGCAAGGGTTTTGGCCTTAATTTTGTATGGGTTAAGAGATTACCTAGACATTTGGGATGGGGGTTAAGGGATTAGAGTTAAAGGGATAAAGGGGTTTAGGTGTTTAGTAGTTATTGGGTTATAGGGATACAAAGCTAACTAAGAGGTTTTGGGGTTTTCTATCTAACGAATTAGGGGATAGCGGTTAATTAAGGGGTTATTTTATATAGGTTTTATGATCTTTAGGCGTTAGAGCTTAAGGGGATATGACTTAATGGTTTATAAGTTAGGGGTTAAGGGATAATAAGTGGTTAACTAGAGTTAAGAGGATAAGGTTTTAGGAGTTAGGGGCTTTAGCTGCTAAGGGTTTTAGAGATAGGGAGTTAGGGTATTAGTGTTTCACATGTTATGGGTTACATTTTAAGGGATTATGGGTTAAGTGGTTTAGGGGTGAGGGGGTAAAATAGGGTTAAGTGGTTAGTGGTGGAAGCATTAGAGGTAAATATGTCAAGGGTTCAAGCGGTTAGGGGTTAAGGGTCTTGTGGCTTAGGTGTTAGGTGTTAAGTTCTTAAAGGCGTTTAGGGGAACCAATGTTAGGGGGTTTAAGGTTCAATAGGTTTTAAGAGTTAAGGGTGAAGGGTTTAAATGTCAAGGACTTGTAAGAGATTAATGGCTTAGGGGCTTAGTGGTTAAAGCCATAAGAGTTATGGGATAAGGGTTAATATGTTAGGGTTAGTTGGTTTTAGGGTAACTAAGTGTTAAGGGGTTAAACGATTAAAGACTCGGGGGTTAATGGTTTAAAGGATTATAGCAGATGAGGGATTAGGTGTTTTTAGGGATTTATAGGTTTCGGACTTTGGGGATTATGGGTTAGGGGTTTTAGGGTTATAGGGTTAACTATGACTTAGGGGTTAAGGGCTAAGAGTTTAGGGGTAAAGGCATAAATTGGTTAACGAGATTAAATATTTATGGATTAGAAATTTTAAGCAGATAGGGGTTAGACATAAAGTGGTTAATGGATCTAGGGGTTAAGGGATTTATTGCTCCGAGGTTAGAGTTTTAGGGTTTATGAGATTAAGCATCAATGGCTTAATGGATTCTAAGAGATAATGGATTAGATTTTCTAAGGATTTAGGGGTTTTGGGATTTAGAGATTAGGGGTTAAGGGTTTTAGGCTTATGGGGTTAACTAGGATTTAGTGGTTAGCGATCACGAGTTTAGAGGTAAAGACAGAAAATGGTTAACATGAATAAATACAGTGTGGCCCATTAAGGAGTTGAGGAGATAAGGGTTTAATCATTTTAGGGATTAACAATTAGGGGGATAGGTGTTAAGGCTAAAGCTGCTAAAGGTTTAATTATTTTTAGGGGTTAAGAGATTAGGGATTTAGGGATTTTGACTTCAAGTATTATGGGTTAGGTTTTTTATGGGTTAGGGGTGGGTTAGGATTTTTATGGGTTAGGGGTGGGTTCGGTATTAGGGGTTATGGGTTGTGGGATTAGACATAAAGTTCTTAACGGGTTTAGCAGTTAGGGGCTCTAGGGGTTAAGGTATTTAGTGCTCTATGATTAAAGTGTTAGGGTTTATGAGGCTATGCATTAATGGATGAATTCCTTGTAAGAGATGATGGATTAGGGGTTTCTAAGGATTTAGGGGTTTTTGGATTTAGGGATTATGGGTTAGGGGTTTTAGGGTTATGTGTTTAACTAGGACTGAGGTGTTAGGGATTACGAGTTTATAGGTAAATGCATAAAACTCGTTAACATGATTAAATATTTATGGCCCATTAGGGAGTTAAGGATATACGAGGTTAGGGGATTTAGGGGTTAAGAAATTTAGGGCTCAATGGTTAGGGGCATAGGGGTTAAGGCCCGAGCTATTAAAGCTTTAATTGTATAGGGGTTAAGATCTTGGGGATTTAGGAATTTAGGGATTTGGGCCTTAATTATTATGGGTTAGGATGTTTAGGGGTTAGATGTGGACTAGGTATTAGGGGTTAGGGGTTATTGGATTAGACATAAAGTGATTAAGGGGTAAGGGGCTCTAGGGGTTAAGGATTTAGTTCTCTATTGTAAGAGTGTTAGGTTTTATGTGGTTAGGCATTAATGGCTTAGTGGCTTTTAGGAGATGATGGATTAGGTGTTTCTAAGGATTTAGGGGTTTTGTGATTTAAGGATTATGGGTTAGGGGTTTTAAGGTTAGGTGGTTAACAAAGACTTAGGGGTTAGGCTAATGTTTAAAGGAATATATATAACAATTAAAGGAGTCAAGGGGTTTAGGGTTCAATTTATTTTATTGTAAGAATAATCCCTATGAATGCGTCTTCTAGGTGAGAGTAATTGGGGATTTAGGGGTAAAGGAATTTAGGGCCCTGTGATTAGGGGGTTAGATTTTAAGATGTTAGGTTTGAATAGGTTAGGTATTAAGGGATTAGGTGTTAAATAATGTTAAGGTATTATAAGGGGTTAATGGCTTAAGGAATTCGGGGATAAGGACTACGAGGATAACACCCCCCCCATTGTATCCCCTCTATTTCTCTCCTTTCCCCCTCTTATCTCCATTAGTAACTTAAAATACATTTAATCTATGTAGTTTGAAATGCTAGAACGTTTTATAATTCATAAACACTATAGCGTTATGTATGCATAATGTTATAGCGTTATGTTCTACATAATGCTAGCACATTATATAGTCCATTACATTAGAGAGTTATGTTCTACATAATGCTACCGCATTATCTTGTCCCTAACGTTAGAGCATTATGTATTACAACAACCTAGATCCAAATCATAGGCTCTATCAAGCATCGAGAGGGATCAAATCTCTTCAGGTGCAAACCTCTTCTCATGTATTGCACACAAGGAGTTATTCGAGAAGAGGTTTGCACCTTGAGAGATTTGATCCCTCTCGGTGCTTGATAGAGCCTAGGATTTGGATCGAGGCTAGTTCCAGTCGTGGGCGGTGACACAAAACTGGAGTTTGATCAGCATTGAAAGGAACATGTTAAGTTGAAAGCATAGATACAATTATTAGGATTATCATAATGTAAGTAATAAGTATTAAGGATTAATAAATTGTTAAACTGAAAAATAGAGGCAATCATTTTGTAAGGATTAGATAAATGAAAATATGGTTCACATTATGATCATGATCATTCTATCTTCTTCATATTTTCTTGTTTTCATAGCTGGTAGTTTTGACATCTTCTCATATCGATTATATGAGAATGGAGGTTGATACGGTGGGCAGTGAATTTAAAGGTGTTTGGTGTGCAACTGTGTTTTGTATGCAGCTTATACAACTTTCATTTACTGCCTAAAGATATAGGAAGGAAATGAAACTTTGTTTGTTAGTTCAATTTATTATACTTGGGGGCATTTTGATTCAAGAAACTAGAACTACCATTTTAACAATTTCAACTAGATTTTAGCAAAAACCAAAATATAAATACTAATAATCCAAAGTTTAACTTATTATAAAAAAAATGCATTATTTTTTGGTTTGGTAAAGTGAAATTTTAATAACAATGTAAAATTCACTACAAAATTATTTAAAAAAAATGTTTAATAAAAATTTTAAAAACATTTATTAAAAAATAAAATGGTTTAAAATCGAAAATTATTAAACAATTACAAATGATATTTAAAAAGCAATATTCCAATAGATAATATTAAAAAAATGCGCAAGTTTATTCTTATTAAATTTGCAAGTTTGTGAAAGTTGCAACACCCTAAGTAATGATTTATTTTATTAAAACATATTAAAACAAGTTTTGCAGTTCGTAAAATTTCATGTTGTACTCTTTTTATAATAATCGAGTGTTCTTTCTCAAAGGAGAAATGTAACTTAGTTACACTTTTGACTTTTCTCAATCTAGTCTTGAGTGTTTGGAGTTGTTAAACTCTTATATCGTCCTTTATCTATAGTAATTGATGTGTGTTGGAATGAGAGCATAAATAATTGATGTTATATGTCTTGAGGTTTTGGAGTTGATAAACTCTTATATCGTCCTTTATCTATAATAATTGATGTGTGTTGGAATGGGAGCATAAATAATTGATGTTATGTGGCATATGAGCTTGGAAAATTAATGGTACCATTCACTAATACTCAACGTTAAATACTTCATAATCTAGTAATCCGGTTGCCAAAT
Organism: Pseudotsuga menziesii; assembly: GCA_001517045.1. Taxonomy (NCBI): domain Eukaryota; kingdom Viridiplantae; phylum Streptophyta; class Pinopsida; order Pinales; family Pinaceae; genus Pseudotsuga; species Pseudotsuga menziesii. The sequence continues at coordinate 14,656 of LPNX010036770.1, forward strand.
CAGTCTCTCATATAGAGAAAGAAAGAGTATTTGTAAAATATATATTATGGAATATTTAATATTCAAAATAGAAATGTTATTAATAACTATATTATGCATGGGTTGTTTCAACTTCGAAACGCTTGTAGCTTTACATGAGTAAATAAGAAAATATATATTAATGATATTTTGAAATAGTTATTTTTTTCCTTCGATGATTTTTAATTAAAATAAACAATTTAGTTGTAGATTTAAATTAGTAAATAAGAAAAAATATATTTAATTTTTTTGGTTAAATTTTTTTATTTTTTCTTATTTTGTTTAAATATCTTCTTTATGTTAAATTTTTTTTTACCCACATTTATTTTAAATGATAATTAAAATTTTTATTTTATTATTATTTTTATTAATAAAAAATAACTTAACAAAACAAACTTTACAACTTTTCATTGGTTTTGATTGTAGATATATATTATTCATCAAACTTGAATATATATTCATCAAGCTTCTCTATTCTCAATGTAGTTTCCTCTTCAATTGTGAACATAGATTATTCAAGTTTATTTGATAGTGAATGTAGAATCTTCTTCAAAAATGCATAGAGAGTCTTCAATTGTGAACATAGATTATTCAAGTTTATTTGATAGTGAATGTAGAATATGCTTAAAAAATGCATAGAGAGTCTTCAAGCTTGCATAGATTGCTTTTCAAAATATTTATTCGCGTGGGTATGAAATGGCATTGCTGTTAGGGACACAAAGCACAAAGTATGCAGAGTATTTGTAAAATTATGCAGATCCAAATTCCTAGAGCATTAACAAAAATGCTATAGTGTTGCTTAATTCCATAACGCTAGTGCATTCTCTATCACAAAATGTTGTAGTGTTTCTTAAGTCCATAAAGCTAGAGCATTCCTCTTAAGTAAAAAAAAATCCCAAACATTTAATATGTTTGGTTCAGGGCTAGGTTTGGTGCAGGGCTAGGTAACTCTAATGGAGGAAAACACTAAAGCGTTATATTCAAAATAAACACTTTAGCATTAGGGTTAGCGGTTATGGGGTTAGAGGGATATAGAGCTGGTTAGCCGTTATGGGGTTAGAGGGATATAGAGCTAAGAGGTTTTGGGGTTTTTTATCTAAGGAATTAGGGCTAGCCATTAAGAGATTAAGTATTAGGGGTTAATTAAGAGGTTGTTTTATTTAGGATTTATGGTCTTTAGGGGTTAGAGCTTAAGAGGATAGGAGTTAATGGTTTAGAAGTTAGGGGTTAATGGGTAACAAGTGTTTAACTATGTTATATTTTCTTTAAGATAAAAGCAGTATATCTTAATTGCATTTATCAATAGGATCACTAGAAGATAGAAAAAACATAGAACGATAACAGGAGTATTTTTCACCTGGGAAACCCAAATGGAGAAAACCCAACAACCTTCATCTAGAGATAATAATTCTCATATCAGAGTACAATGAAGAAAGAAAGAGAAAAATATGGAAATGCTTTCCAAAAGTAGAAACCCTAAAAATAGTCTTCTTCTGCAGTGTATGCCAACTTCTCTCTCTCCCAGAAAATTGTGCACTTCAATTGCACTGATGTGTTGCTCCTATGTGTAAAAATGAGGGGCGCTTCATATTTATATTGTTTTTCGCCTAAAAAATTAACTGGGGCCGACTTCACTTGGGGCAACAATATAATTTTATATTATATTTTTTTTTTATTTCTTTTATTGCTATCTTTTCACCCCAAGCTTTACACTGTTCTTTCTAGGGTTTGTATGAATGATTACAAAAAGTTCAACTCCCAAAGGAGGACAATAAGAATAACTTCTGAAGTTGCAAAAAATCCAACACTGCCTCTAAGCAAGGAAAGTATTCCTCAATCTTCATCAGCATCATAATCATGTGGGTTTCATCTGTACAACTATACTGTCTCCATCATATCTAAACGTATTGAAGGTTGTCTTTATGAATTTATTCTATCCGGATGTCTGAGAGAAAATAGTATGCTACCTATCTATCTCTATTGTCGATGGAATACTTCCATACCTGGATTAGAGATCCTGGATGACCACACGTGCATAACCATCTACTACCTGTTTGCCTCATCTGTCGATGGGGTACTCCCATACCTGGCCGAGAACCTGAATGAGTAGACGTACCTGTGCAATCACACGACCATCTGTTACTTGTACGACTCATCTGCCGATGGGATTTCTTCCATACTTGGTTGAGTACCTGGATGAGCAGAGGTGTCATGTCCCCACCCTTCTACCAGCGAGAGGACGTGACTATAAATCTATCATTCTGGGCAATCATGCCCCATGAACATAAAATAAAATGCATTGAACTTAAACATACAAAGATACATAAATGATTATCAAACAGTGGAAGCAATTTCATTCATTCATAGCATTTAACATGTTCATATGGATTTATAAAATAAACACAATTGCAAAGATAGAATGGACACGAGATACTTATCTTTAACATAAGGTTTTCCCTCAACCAACTACGTCGCTGCAATGTTCCACCCAACCATAGGCCAATGTGCTCATCAATCACTCAGCAACACTGCCACCCTTGATCTAGGCATGATTCCACAAGAAATAAGGGGAAAATAGTAGGCTCACATGTAACTAGGGATACACAACTCATCCAATCCAACACAGTTGGGTTTATCAGGCTATCGGGAGCTAGAAAGGCTGACCGCTAAAATAGTGAGCTCAATCCAAGAGTTATGGACACCTGCACCAGAACTAGCCTGACTTCTAAAACATCTACACCACCCAACACAAGGAAGCATCCCCTTCTCTGCTACACAGTCCCTTGGGATATGTCCTCCCTTCCAATGTTATTTACAGGGTGCAGAGAAGAAAGCCAGTGCTCTAGCTCTATCTGTGAGGCTCCTATGCACACTAGGTTTATCAAGCAGGCTCAAACCCCATTTCCACTCCCAATTCAGCATAGGCCAAAGCCAAAATATGCACCCACAACACAATACGATTTCTGGGTTGGAGGAAAAACAGTTCCAGCAACAAAAAGAATTTCCAGAATGGGTAAAAATGGCCCTTTAGAAGCAATTCGATTTCCAGAGGCGTTATAGCCCTAACGTAACAAAAAAATGCTCAATAACACCCAAAATCGTGGTTCTCCTCTCCCACTCACTGGGCATTTCCAGAAAAATGATTTCCAGCTTGGAAAGAATGGAGAAAAATGAAACAAAACATAGTGAAGGAAACTCAGCCATTTATTATCACCAAAAATTATTTTTCAGCTTGAGCAAACTGAGGTAACAACAAAAAACGTGAATGATTTCACACACTGGAAGTTCTGAGTGCCTAAGAGCTCACGTGAGGAAAAATGGCGAGGAAAACATGAAAACATGGAAGCATGGTAGAATGGCCTACGTTTTTGGGGTTTTTCTTGCCCAAGGAGTCAAAATGCGTTTCCCAACAATTGATGGCTTCTCCAATTTGAATTTGGCTTTTCATACCTTTCCCATCCCATGCAATAACCAACCCAACCAATTTCTAGCAGTAATAAATGATTGGGTGAATGAGACAAGAAATTGTGTTGATAGTTTGATGGGTTCTCCCTCTAACATTTGGCTTTTCCCCATTGGCCCAAAGGTTTGAATACCCCCCCGCCTTTATCCTTAGGAAATAATGCCCCTTCTCATTATTGTTGCATTGACATAGCTCATTGTGGGTTTTTAATTAATTGCATATTTACATGATGATTCAAAATTATAATGTGTCGACTTAGCACAAAATACAATTGGCAAATATTTTAATCGCTGAAACATAAAACACTAAGTCAAAGGTGGGGATTTTTCCTTTAGCTCCACACCACGATTAATTACAATATATACATCATATACATTTAATGCAAACCTCCTCAAAGCCGGGGTGTTACATTTCCCTCCCCCTTCAATAGCACTGTCCTCAGTGCTTTACAAAATTGAACAAAATGCTACACTGGTATCGCCTTAGTGTTCCACAGAATTGAACAAAAATGGATGTGCCAATCGCATGGCATCCTCCAGCTCCCATGTAACCTATTCAGGGTCGTAGTGCTCCCATTGCACCTTTACCTACCCTATGGCTTGGTTTCGGAGCATTGTGACCTTCCCGTCGAGGATGTGCATTGGCTCGATTTGGAACTCTCCCTCGGGTTCCACCTGCATCACATCCCAATTTATCACATGGTTAGGATCGTGTACATATTTCTTAAGCAAAAAACATGAAAAACATTATGAGCTCTACTGCTAGCAGGAAATTCAAGTCTATATGAAACTGACCCTATTCTTTAAAGGCAGCTGACCCTATTCTTTCAAGCACTTCAAATGACCCACAATATCTAGGTGACAGCTTGGCACAACTTCCAAGCTTCAAGGAATTCTTCTTTTCCCTCACTTTGAGGTAAACATGATCCCCAACACTGAACTCTCTATTCACCCTATGTTTATCTGCATAGATTTTCTGTCTGTCCTGAGCTGCTTTTACATTCTTACTGATCTTTACAACTTCTTGCTCCATTTCCTTGAGCAATTTTGGCCCAAGCACAACCCTGTTCACTGGATTATCCCATGTCACTAGTGTCCTACACATTCTTCCATACAAAGCTTCATATGGAGTCATCCCCAAGGATGCTTGTTGTCCATTATTATAAGCAAACACTACCAAGTGTAAGTAATCTTTCCACTTGGTTGGTTTGTCCATCACATACATGCGAAGCATGTCTTCAAGAACTTGATTCACCCTTCTTTCTGCCCATCAGTCTGAGGATGGTACGCAGTTTTGAAATTCAACTTGGTACCCAAATTTGCAAACAACCCCTTCCAAAAATTGAAAGTGAACTTGACATCTCTGTCACAAATTATTTCCTTAGGCAATCCATGCAATTTGAAAATCTCTGTCATGAATATTTTTGCAATGTCATCAGTCTTGTGGGTAGACTTAACTAGTATAGAATGTCCTAGCTTTGTCAACTTGTCCACCACAGCCATGATGGAATCATGTTGTCTCCAAGTCATTGGAAATCCTGTGATAAAATCCATGGAAATAACTTCCCATTTCCATTCTGGAATTGGCAAGGGGTGCAACAAACCTGCTGGGTGTTGATGTTCAAACTTCACCTACTGAAATTTCATGCACCTTGAAATATATTCAGCCACATCCTTTTTCATTCCTGGCTAGAAATACTGCTTTCTGGATGGAGCAATCGTCTTATGATATCCTGGGTGACCAGAATATGGAGCTTGATGGATCTCATCCATAACAACCCTCCTCAAATATGCTACATTTGGAATAAAAATTCTTCCTTTATAAGTAAGCAGTCCATCGTCTTCAAACTTATATCCCTCATATCTCTTCTCAAGACTTTTCTGCTGCAATTTGTCTTTTACCTGCTCATACAATTCATCTCTAGTAGTATGATTAACAATCTACTGTCTCAAATCTGACTGGAAAATACTAACAGATGCCACATGCATTTCTTGCACCTTCCTACTGAGTGCATCAGGTACGTTATTCTCTTCTCCCTTTATGTGCTTGATTTTGAAATCAAACTCACATAAAAATTCCACCCATCTAGCTTGCCTAGCATTTAACGTTGGCTAATCAAACAAGTACTTCATACCATAATGGTCTGTCCTTAGCCCAATTTTTTTTCCCATTAAGTAATGCCTCCACATATTGAGAGCATGTACTATGGCTGCAAGCTCTAGATCATGAGTGGCATAGTTCTTCTCATGCTCCTTCAGCTTTCTTGACTCATAACATATCACGTGGTTGTCATGCATAAGGACTCCTCCAAGCCCTTGTCCGCATGACTCGGTACATACCGCAAAATCTTTTTTTGGGTCTGCAATATCTAATACTGGCGCACTTGTGAGAATATTCTTCAACTGCTGGAATCTTTCTTCACACCTCAATGTCCATTCAAACTTTATAACCTTCCTTTGCAATGAAGTGATGGCATGTGCAACCTTAGAGAATCCTTTAATGAATCTCCTGTAATATCCTGTAAGTCCCATAAAATATCTTACATCCGTTGCATTCCTCGGTGTAGGCCAATTCAAAATGGCTTCAATCTTGTCAGGTTCTACTGATATACCCTCTTCTGAGATCATGTGACACAAATACTGAATTCTATCTCTATAAAAGTCACACTTGCTCAACTTTGCATACAACTTATGCTCCCCGAGCAATTGCAATGTTAACCTCAAATGTTCTTCATGCTCTTCCTCATTCTTAGAATAAACAAGAATGTTATCAAGGAAAACAAGAACAAACTTATCCAAATACTTGTTGAAGACACTATTCATAAGGCATATAAATGGTGCATTTGTGAGACCAAATGGTGCCACTACAAACTCATAATGCCGATACATTGTCCTAAAGGCTGTCTTATGAATATCTTCATCCTTGATTCTTACCTGATGGTAACCAGACCTCAAGTCAATCTTGGAAAATACATTTTCTCCTCTCATTCGATCAAAGAGGTCATCAATTCTAGGCAAAGGATATTTGTTCTTTACAGTGACTTTGTTCAGCTGTCTGTAATCAATACACAACCTGAGTGTACCATCTTTCTTCTTTACAAACAGAACTGGTGCTCCCCATGGAGACACAATGGGCCTGATATACTTCTTCTCCAACAAATCTTGCAGTTGCATCTTCAACTCTAGCATTTCTGGTGTACTTATCCTGTAGGGTGTTTTGGACATTGGTGCTGCTCCTGGCACAAGTTCAATTGTGAAATCAATGTCCCTCTTTGGAGGAAGCCCTGGAATCTCATCAAGAAACTTCATCCCTTCATTCCTGTAACACATGAAATCCCTCCAACCTAGGAGTTTCATCCTCTGTTGCCTCCAAAATATGAGCTGCATACAACTGGAAACCTTTCCTACAGAACTTCTTCAACTACATTGTTGAAACCTGCCTTACTGAAATCACCTTTGGAATTCCTTTCACAGCTCTTGGGTTCCATTCTTCATCCATGCATTCAAAAGTATTATTATAACACTCAATATTTACCTTGTGAGCTTATAACCAATCCATTCCAATGAGAACATCATAGGAATCAAGCGGTAGAATATTCATATCTACACAAGTGACCAATACATTCATAACCAATGTACATTTCTCTACCACTTCACTAACCTTTCTCTTAGTTCTAGTGGCTAGTTGAACTAACCAATAATTTCTATGCTTTACATTCTTCAAAGCACAAGTCTCCACTACTCTAGGAGTGATGTAACTGTGATTAGAACCAAGGTCAATCAAAATAGAAACAGATTGCTCAACAATCTTACCTTCAACTTCAGCCACAGTTGACTGGCAATCTGCCTCGTGGTCCTCTAGTGCTGCATAGATCCTAGGGATAGCCCTTGCTACTTGAACCACTATTTTTGCCTCTTGAATGTTGTAAGCTGGCCTTGCATTCTCATTCTCAAGTGGAAAATTCCTGCGCATGTGGGGTCCTCAACATTTCCAACATTGGAATTGTCCTCTATTCTGCTATGGTTATTTAGGATTTTCTCCCATCACTTTGGATACCTTCTTCTCATCTTGTGATGGTTGCTTCTGTCAATTCTTGAAGTTAGAAGGTTTGAAACCTTTCTTCCTTTGGTCATTCTTCTCATTCCTTTTGTCCTTCCATGTCTTCTGGTAATCAGATTTTCCTTTGCTTCGCTCATAGCAGGACTTAGCCTTCCTTATTGCTTCTTCTAGAGATCTAGGTTCATAAAACTCAATTCTGGATCTTCACCTTTTTCATCTTTCATGTACCTCACATACCTTAACAATTCCGAGAACTTAATTGCATACTCTTCCATGGGTTGTTGTCCCAATATCAACTCATGAAACTCCTTAATTTTGTCATGACTCTTCCATGGTTTGTTGTCCCAATCTCAACTCATGGAACTCCTTAATTTTGTCATCATAATACCTGTCAGAAAGGTATTTCTGCCTAAAATACTTCTTGAATTGCTTCCACTTAAGCCTCCTTTCACTGATCCTCTTTACTTTCTTGAAGTGCTCCCACCAAATGGATACCCCTCCATTCAGATTGAATATGGAAACCCTTGCCTTCATGTTTTTCAAATAATCCTGAACTTGGAAATACTTATTTATCCCAAGAAGCCAAGCTGCAGCCTCTTGTCCATTCTTTACCTCACCATCAAACGTAGGAGCTTTAGCCTTCTTGAATCCATCTCGACAGCGATACCTGTGGTGCCTCTTTCTCTTGCTCTTGTGAGAAGAAGAGCTTGAATCCCCACTGGATTCTTCTGAGTCAAATGATGTACTAGAAGTCCTTCTTCTTTTGGTACTGCTCTTACCACCTTCTGGTTTTACTGTACCATGCCCAGAGTCCATCTTTCTTTGCAAGTCGGTGAAACTCTGCAACATAGCAGCATTCAATTGATGCTGCTCTTCCTGGGCTTTAATCAAGCTTCACATTGTAGCTACAATGTCTAGCGAAGTCTCATGAAATATCCTTCCATTAGATTATATATCATCATTTTCAACTCAGACATTTTTCCCCATGGCATCTCGCGCACGTTCTTAGGAATCCCATGCATCATATCCGTCATGGGTTCTCATGGTTGAACCAAGACTCACTCTACCAAATCGCACTATCTGGAATACTGCCTCTTTGAGGACGACTACATTTCTACAAAATGTGTTCGTAACACAACTATTAGTTTTCAATCATTCATATCAATCATAAATCACTTACCTTGACTAGAAAACATCATATTAACAATTTCAAATAGACTTTTATTTTCATAAGAATGACTATCTGAAGGGAAGCACCCTCATTTTATTTTTGTCAATACATCGATTTCGCACAATATGGTGCATAAATAGGCTTGCATTTTTCACCCTTCAAGCCCGTAAAATCCCACTAAAAAACCCTGTTGAATTCCTCTGATTCAACAAAATTTCAAAAAAATTTACGCTTTGCATTGGAATTTTTTTTTACTTTCACCCGCTACAACAGGTCGATCTTCATTTTTCATCCGCCGTAGCAGCTCCATGTTCATTTATGACCCACCGCCATAGCGTCTCCTTCTTTCCTTCTCACCCACTGGCGAATCGGCTCAAAATTCACCTTAAGTCCACCGTAGCGGCTCATTCTTTTTTTTCTAGCTGCCGCTACTTCGGCTCTGTTCCCATCTTTTCTCCACTGCACGTCGGCTCAAACTTCATTTTCCGCCAGCCGTCGTTGTGGCTCAAGATATAATTTTTGTCTGCTCGATTTTTTTCTTTCACCCACCGCCATTGCAACTCGAAGTTTGGTTTCCAGCCGCTTTATCGGCTCAGTCTTTTCCTTTCGGCCGCTAGCTGCATGCTTAGAAAAATTTCTGAAATTTTTCTTCTGCAGCCCAAACTACCAACTTTCTTCCACAACACATCGACTCCGAGTCAAACTTACTCCCACCGCATAGTGCCTCGAATTTTATTTTCCATCCACCACCATTGCGGCTCAATCCTGCCAAACTAGTCGTCATTGAGACTTCTTCCTTTCCTTTGGCCCACCGCCGTTGCAAAAGGTTCTTCATATTCTAGCTGCCACAATGTCTTGTCTGCTCTATCTTTGTTATTCATCTACCTTTGCAGAAATATTTTCCCCTTCCAACTGCTATATTGGATCGGACCTAGGATTTTACCCATCGACTCCATACTTGGGAATTTTCCACAATTTCCTCCACGATGGTGACAATTTTAACTTGCACCCATCACTGTGGATCTTCTTCGATCAACTCAGCCTCTACTATGGCTCTGCTTCATGTTTCTCAGCTGCCACACAGAGAAGAGTTTTCATACTTAGTGATTTTCAAAAAATTCTCTCTGCTGGTCTATGCTCAACAGAGGTTATCCCACCTCTGCTAGTTTCCTTTCTTGGACCATAAAGGCCCATTGTTGCAACCTAAGAGATCTGATACCAATCTGTCACATCCCCACCCTTCTACCAGCGAGAGGACGTGACTATAAATCTATCATTTTTGGAAATCATTCCCCATGAACATAAAATAAAATGCATTGAACTTAAACATATGCAGATGCGTAAATGATTATCAAACAATAGAAGCAATTTCATTCATTCACAACATTTAACATGTTCATATGGATTTATAAAATAGACACAATTGAAAAAATAGAATGGACAAGCGATACTTGTCTTTAATAGAATATTGTCCCACAACTAGCTACATCACTACAACGTTCCACCCAACCATAGGCCAGTCTGCTAATCAATCACTCAACAACACTGCCACCCCCGAGCTAGGAATGATTCCACAACGAATAAGGGGAAACTAGTAGTCTCACACGTAACGAGGGATACACAACTCAGCCAAGCCAACATAGTTGGTTTTATCAACCTATCAGGAGCTGGAAAGGCTGACCACTATGCTAGTGAGCTCGATACAAGAGCTATGGACACCTGTTGTAATCTCACAGATCACATAAGGTTACCAATAATACACACTAAAATATACATATAAAACAGAGACAAGAGATAAGAACAAACATGTGAATTAATAGATTATATTACATGAATGAGTCCATACAACATAGAGAACTGAACTGAGTTCTCATCTGGCTCAACAGCCTAATATATATGATTAAAAAACTGTTACAAAATAACTATGTGTCAGTTCGGTGAATCGATGTGACCTTAGGTGGCCGACTTAATCTCTAGTTTAGTCGGCCGACTGACTTAGTCGGCTGATCGACTAAGTTGGCTATCCTTCAAGTCAACTTATCGACTTTCTTCTTCTACATCTCCCCCACAAACAAAGCGTTTCTTCGTCCTGAAGAAACATGGAGGTACAAAAATTCCTCTAGTCTCAATAGTTATTGTGTTTTGCCTTGTCTTCATGAGCTGTGAAGTCCGATGGTCGGTCATTTTGTACACAGACTTCGACAATGGATGGTGCTGTTACATCGAGGTTATGTTGAAAATATGACCAACTTTGCAAAATATTCTAGATGTCGATGGTAAGTGTGGTCAGATTCGATAGGATCAACATATTTTCTGATATGGAGACTTCTGCTATCCTCTCCATGTTGGGACCGATAAATTGGTCCTTCTCCTCTGCAGTCTCTATAAGTTGTTTCATCTACAGATAGATGATATTGACTTTTTCTAAATTAGGGATAGCTTGCTGCACCCACTGATGTGCTTCCCTCTCTAGTCTCTGCAGTTTGGCTATTTCAAGCACTATTTGTTCTTCTATTGTGGTCCTTAGTGCTTCCTCAGTGGTTTTTCGGCTTTCCAATGCCTGGATCCCTTATCGGGTCTATCGAGATTGCTGATAGACTTCCCGTAGTAAGCAAGCCAGTCTCCTAGTATTTCTTCAGTTATGAAAAACTGCTCCATGTGATCTTGTAGCACTTTGTAAGCTTCCGTGAAGGGGGTGTGCTATGCCATTAGGAGTCTGGAAGTTTCTTCTTTTTGTTCCTCCTTTGTTTCCTGAATGTGAGCTTGGAGTGCTGACACCATGCTCTCAAATAGCTAATATTCCCTTTCGAGTGGTTTGTCTATGTCGACCTCGACGGGGCTTGGTAGGACAGAATGGGCCAGGTTTCGGCATTTGGTGAGGAACTTGACCTATTCTACGTTCTTGTCGTCGAGTTCCTTATTTCTTTTCTCACTCCTCGTCTTTGCTTCACCTGCTAGGGTCTTGAGGAGTTATCCTAGCTCTTGGTCGGTCAGGGAGCTTGCATCTTTCAATCTAATTTGGACGTTTGATGGATGTCCATGATGCTCCTTCTTTTGTTTCTCCTTCCTCTTCTTATGCTTTTATTTTTCTTCTTGTGTTGGAAGCTGTGTACCTGCAACAGTCAAGTTGGGATCTTTGTTTTGTGGGATAGTGGCTGATGGTTTCTCTAGTTAGGGAAGTGGGATGATTGCCACTTCTGGTTGTTTGGATGCAGCTGGTTGTGGTGGGCCTTTCTCTGAGTCGGGGGGTGGTGGTGGTGGTGGAGATGGTGGTGGTGGTGATGGAGTTGGTGAACGGTCAAGGGTGATTGGTTTGGGGGAAGTGTGGGTGAGTGGTGGATTGTCAGGTCAAGGAGGTGAGTCTAAGTCAGAGAAAATTTGGTTAATTTCTCGAGCTATGTGCTCCTCATTTTCTTCTCCTCCAGTTGGGGCAGTTGCTGGTGGGTCGGCTTGAGGTATGGTCGGGGTGATAGTCGAGGTCTGACGTGCAACCACTTCATCTTCCTTATCAGGATTTCTCTCAAAATTCGATGTGATGATTGCAAAGGTTTTGGACTGGGCTTTGTGTCCTAGTGGTATCCCCCGACCGTGAAGAGAGGTGATTTTGTAGATATATTCTGGGCGGACGTAAATAACTCAAGCAGTTTCTCAATGAATGCTTGAAAATCTCTGTCTTTGTCGAATTTTTCCTTCATCGCTTCTGACATCACACTTTTGGATAAGTTGAGGGGGCTTACTGATTGTGGTGCCGGTACTTGTTCCTCGGTTATTTTCGTCGGTGATGGGGGTGGAGGCATAGACACTAGATCGACAACATTTTCAAGCATTGTCATAGTCTTAGATTTCTTTGGTCGACCCGCTTGTGCTCCCACCTCGACGAATATTTGGAACTAGTTTTCGACTGGCACCTTGGTTGTTGTGGCATCCTCTATGATGTCGAGGGTCGTGGCTGCCAGTTTCTCCTTGTATTTTGATGAGTTTGCAAGGGTAAGATTGCGCTTACCTTTACCTTTTTGTTGTTGTTGTGTCTTGAGATTTTTCCTGGCCGTTGCTATCTCCTTTAACAATTTTCTAATGATGCCTTTTGTGATAGCATACTCAGGGTTTTCTGGCTCTGTCTCCCCCCTCGGCTCTTGGGTCGGGACGATGCTTTCTATAGCCGAAGTAATTACCTATTGCTCTTCCTGTGGCTCTGTTGTCTGTGGTTCTGCCCTTTTTGCAGCCGAAGGTTTGAAGGTTATTTGAAGTCGACCGGTATGTTCAACTTGAGTCTCCTCTGACACAAAGGTGCTGATATATAGGTTGAGATCATAGTATTCCTCTTTTTCTTGGTCTGTGAGAGAATCCTCGGTTGAGAAGTCGATTTGCTTTGCTGTTGCTGGTATTGGTATTTTGGTTTTGTCTTGTTGAGATAGTTCCCGAAATATCTGGTCGACTGATGGATAGTAGTCGAGGGCTTTGGCATTTGAGTTGTCACCCTACATGTACCACACTGAGGTATGGTCAAGCTCTAGTTGGATGTGGGAGTTCATCGGTAGATTTTTTCGGATGTTTTGAGGCACCCTCCATCTAGTCATGCGGACTTTGAGCTGTTGAAGTCAGTTCTCCAACAACACTTTCCCGTGCTCAAGCTCCTACAAGGTTCCTCTCTAGGAGAATGGCTTAAATATTCACATGTGGAACCTCAACAGTTCCTGAAAGACTGGACTCCCCTATGGGAAGATATGGTACATGACTATCCATAAGATTAGGGAGGGGAACTTGATGATTCCCCCTATTTCTTGGCATCTTTTGCAAATGCTCTTGACCATGTTAGTGACATATTCATCCCATCTGTATGTCCTTCCATTTGTTGCAATGGTGTCGACAACTTCTAACATATATAACTTGAGGTCGCTGCCTCGACCTGCCAGGGTGAGTGTTATTACTATTATTTTGGCCATAATCTGCGACGTTCGGGTTGTGATTTGGCTGATCATCAACCCCTTCGAGTTCTTTCCCGAAGTTGAACCAGTTATCTCTTCTACCAGTCCTTCTTTGATACCGACTAGTACTGGGTTTCCTTCGTTTGAGAGATCGGTGATCTTGGAGATGACTTCTCCAGAGATGTTGACCGGTTGGTCGAAGTAGAATCGGCCATTGTGGTACCGACTGATGATGAATTTTATAGCAGTCTCCTTTGTGCCACCAAAGCTGGCCATGAGTGGTGCATTGACATAGCTAAATATAGTGCTATGTTTTATTTTCTCTGTGGCTTGAGTGGCCTTTTTGTTGACATAAGCCCATTCTTGCATCTCGGCCCATATCTTTTGCCATGAGCCTTCCTGTACCTTGGCATTCTTAATGTTTTTCAACTTGTGGACTAAATGTGTATCTGCAGCCTATAGTTCCTTGGCTTTGGTCGAGGCTCTAGTTTGTTTGGGGGCCATCATGTCGGTTTGGTGGTTGATTTCACTAAGGGGTTCTCGGCTTTTAGTTGACTGGATGCTCTGATGCTCTCTCTGTATGGATTGCGGTGAATGATCCTTCAGTGATCCAGTATTTATAGGCGATGTTGTGGATGTGTGCATCGATGGGTGTATTAATGGCGGACGTGATTTTCTAGCTCAAATACTTGAGTGTGCGTTAATGGTGAATTGCTTTCGGCCCTCGATGTCAGGAATGCGTGATGGGACTATCGAGGTCGTCGTTCGATGTCGGTTATGAGAATGGTCGATGGAAGTGGTCAGTCGATGAAAATGGTCGATGGTGTTATGTTGATGGGCATGATGTCATTTGTCGAAATGGTAATTTCCTATCATAGCTTCCTGTATGTACGGTATTTTTTTTGCTTTTGAATTTTTAAGTTTTTATGGCTTTTGGTTGACGGTTATGGTCGTCATATGATTTTTTTTTTTTAGTCGGGCTACATTAACGAGCTTTCGAAATACTATGCCCTGTAATGTCCTTAGTCGGATTGATCTGTTGGTATGTATCTCTTCGACAACATAAGGTCCCATCCATTCTGTGTGGATATTTTTAGGTTTACCTTTTACCCGACTATTGTATAGTAAAGCAAGGTCTCCGACCAACAAGTTTTTGTTCTTGATGTTTTGGTCGTGCCATGCTTTTTGTTGTTGTTTCTGGATTTCTTGATGTTGTATTGCCATTAGTTGGTGCTCTTCAAGTTTTCTTAGTTGCAGTAGTCGGTCCTTTCTTCCTTTTTCAACATCGACATGTAGTATTTCTGCGATGATAGGTGTCTATTGTCGGAAGTGTAGTGGAACTACTGCTTCTTGTCCATAGACTAGTTGAAAAGGAGTTTGGTCGGTCGATTGTTTATATGTTGTTTTGTGTGCCCATAATACTGCAGGTATTTTCTCATCCCATTCATCCTTATCAGCATTACATATTTTGGTTAGTCCTCTTGTTAATGTTTTATTAAATGCTTCAGTTGCTCCATTCGACTGAGGATGGTATGCTGTGCTCCGACGATGGTCGATTTGGAACTGGTCAGTTAGGGTTTTGATAGTTTTGTTGAAGAAGTGTGTTCCCTGGTCACTAATCAAAGCTAGTGGACATCCAAATCTAGTGATGATATTCTCATAGATAAACTCAACAGCTATCTCACTAGAACATGTGTCGACTAGTTCAGCTTCTTCCCATTTAGTGACATATTCAACTGCAGTTATGATATACCTTGCACCTGTCCTTTTTGCTGGTATAGGAAATGGTCCTATGAAGTCTATGGCCTAGATTTTGAATGTCAAACTTGGGTTTATTGATATCGAAGGCATTTCTGTGCTAGGCAGGGTTTGACCTAGTCATTGACATCTGTCACATCGACTGACAAAATTTTTGCAATCTCTGTGGAGTGTCGGCCACCATAACCCTGGATGTTGGATTTTCTTTGCAGTTGTGTCTACCTGAAAATGTCCTCCTGCAGGTCCATAGTGTGCTTCATGCATAATGTTGTCTCGTTCGTGTTCTAGTACACACCTTCTGAGGATGTCATCTAATCCCATTTTGTATAAAAATCCATTTATAAGACTGTAGGGTGCAACCTTCATGGCTAAGATCTGCTTTTTGTTTGTACTCATTCCTTCTGGTGCATGTCTATCTTCCAAGAACTGAGCTATTTATTCTAGTTCTGTTGGGACTGCTTGCATCCAAAATAAATGTGCATCAGGTAAGTCATCGTCGACTCTTGTCGATTCTTCTCCTATGTCGATTCGGGATAAATGGTCGGGACCGACATTTAACTTGCCTAGTCAGACAATGACTTTGAACTCGAATTCTTGGAAGAGAAGTAGCCATCGACATATCCTTCCATGATGTAGTGTTTTATTGACGAGATACTTCAGGGCCTAATGGTCTGTATAAAATATAAATTGGTTAGCTAGAAGATAATGTCGATATTTTTGTAGTGCAAAGACCATTCTTAGTTCTTCTCTTTTTGTTGTCGAATAGTTTCTCTAAGCCTTGTTTAATTTTCTACTACTGTAAACTATAGGATAATCCATTCCATCATCTCCTAGTTGAGTTAATATTGCGCCTATTGCTAGGCCTAATGCATCAATATGAACATGGAATTTGATCGACCAGTTTGGAAACTTTAGGATTGGTGCTTCGACTAGTTTTCTTTTTAAATTTTCAAATGATATGTGGCACTCCTCTATCTAGTTGAACTATTGATCTTCTGTTAATAGTTCTTCAAGAGGATATGTCATATCTGAATAATATCTTATGAATTTTCTGTAATAGCTTGTGTGGCCAAGTAACACCCTAACTTGTTTTGGGTTTACTGGTGGTTTTAGGTCAAAGATAATTTTGATCTTTGCAAAGTCAACCTTGATACCTTCCTTACAGACAATGTGCCCTAATAATATCCCTATGGGGGTCACAAATATGCATTTCTTAATGTTTAGGAAGAGTTGAATGTGTCGACATCTTTCCAACATAAGTTTGAGACATTTGCAATGATCCTTTAACATGTAGTCTATTGTCCAATCATCAAAGTATACTTCCATGGTCTTATAGATATATTCTTGAAATGTTTTGACAACAATTCGAGAGAATACTGCAGGTGCATTTTTTAATCCAAAAGGCATAACCTTGTAAGGAAATGAACCTAATTCACACACAAAAGGTTACCTTCTTCTGGTCTTCTTTAGCTATTGGCACTTGGTTATAACCTGAGAATCCATCTATAAATGAGTAGCATTCATGTCCTACAACCTCATTCAAGATTTCATCTGCATAAGGAGTTTGAAATGGGTTTGTCAATGTCACTTTGTTTAGTTTTCTGAAGTCGACACAAATTCTTGGTTTGGTTGGATCATGTTTCTTAGGCTGTACAACCATTGGACTTGCTAATTTTGATTGGTCGATAGGATAGATGATGCCTGCTGCAAGCATGTTATCAATTTCATTTTTTACTATCTCTTTGTATTTGTGAGCTAGTTTATATGGCCTTTTCTTCACAAGTTGAACATCAGGTTTAGTATCAATCTTCATTTCTCCTATTTCGTGGACTAATCCTTTGAGGCCTTTATAATCTTTATCAAATACATCTTGGAACTCCCTTAATAAGTTCACTATCTCTGTGGTTTGCTCTTCACTCCACTAGTCACCAATCTTTGCCATTTTTGGTCGATCATCATTTGAGATGTTGAATTCTTTAGTTTTGAATTTAGCATCTAGCCATTCTGGTGCTTTGGATTCATTGATCGGTCAACTTCCTTCTTTGAACTAGGAGAATGTGGCAGGGAAGTCGGCTGCAGTCATTTTGTCGGTATCTTGTTTGTCTGTTGTTTCTACTTTCAGGATTGTACAAATAGGTTTGGTTGTTTCGACATGGTTGGATTTCCATCTAAAGCTTTTTCCTTCTATTTTTTCATTTTCTAAATGTAGTCTTGTCGACTGTGGATTTAGCCTTGTTTGTATATTGTTACATTTCATTGTCTGTTGGTTAGCCTTTAAGGGTTTGTTTTCGGTCGGCTGGATACATTCTTTAATCTGTTTTGTTGTTTCGACTAAGTTTTCATTTTGTGGTATAAAGTTGAAATCTTTAATGAAATTTTCCCTAATTTCATGCCATAAGAATGTTTCACCTCTAGCTTCTTCCATCTTATACCATTTGTTTGGTAAGTCGACGAGGGTTTATGGGAATAGGTGTGGCCATGCTCGTTCATCCTTGTATCCAAGTCTTCTTCATTATTTTTCACTGGTTTTAATATGATCTTCTGGGTTCTTTCCTTGAGTGAATACAGGTATCTGATCTTGTTGGGTTAACTTCTTTCCTCCAAACATTTCGACAAAGTAAGTCAAAGCTATTTTCCAGGTCTACAGTCTTGTCTGATGGGTATCCCACCATCTAGCCGCTTGTCCTGTAAAAGTTTCTACTAGGCTTTGAAGTCGAACATGTTCACCAATATTTTTGGAAACTTGTTCTACATGCATGACTGGTGATTCCATTTCCTTGTATCTTGGTATTTGTGTAGTATTTATATTGGTAGGTTGTAAGGTAGGGTATTCTTTCATTTTCTTCTCAAATATTTTTGGGACAATGGACACTATGAAGCACTATTGGGTCGGCTTTTTCTACACTTTTTGTATAGTCCAGCACCCTCTTTCTTGTGTTTCGTAGTTCTCGATCTCCCAATCATATAATTCAGCGTCTAAATTATAACCAACTGAGTCTTGGTTGCCTAAATGAAGTTCTCCATGGATATTTGGTTCTATGTAATCTACATTGTTTTGAATTTGGTAGAGTTTTCGAACGTCGACTTCTTCATCGATAGGTTCATTCCAAGGTTCCCCTTGAGATGGATGAATGGGTACAATGACCTTTTATCCATTTCCTTTTAATTTGATTCGCTCCTTGTCCAGGGATATCAATGCTTTCATCTTTCTACCCCAAGGTCGACTAACTAACACTGGGAAGGAATTGGATCCTTCCTTCGAGTCAATGATTTCGAAGTCGACCTTGGTCGAGATTCCTTTTATAATCATGTCAACATTTTTCCAGACTCCAATAGGCTCAATTAGGCCCTAGTCGGCTAGTTTCAGGTATATGCCTAACTCATAGAGTCAAGGTCTGCCAATTTGTTCCCAAGTGTCATAAGTCATGATGTTTACTTGTGATCCAAAGTCAAGCACTACTTGTCGGACATGGTATCCTTCGATTTCAAGGTCGACAAGTGGGTCATCATCACCTTTGTATTTTTTATTTAAGCTGCATATGTTCTTTGTTTGTTTTTCAGGGTTGTTACATTTTATTTCATACAACAAATCGATGGGCTGAGATACTGAGTTGTCTTTTTGTATGAACTGGATTAATTTGTTTATTGTGTTATGTCGATTGTCGTGAACTTGTTCTTGTCGTGCAATTTCTTTGAATACATTGGTTGCTTCTTTGTATGTTTGTTTTTATTTCAGTGGATTAGGATAGACATTTTTCTCTTTTATTTTACTGATTCTTGGGTTATCAGCTCCTGTTTTTGTTCCTTGTCGAGTTATAATATGCAATTTTTTTGTGTTTATTACATCATTTTTTTGCAAACAGGACAAGACATTAACATTTTTCTTTGTATTTATTTTTTCCAACATGGTAGGGCAATCCTCTAGTGAGTGATCCCCTACTCCACAGTGAGTACAAAATTTGAGGTCAGTTCTATATTTATATGGACAGTCTGGATATCGATGTCCCTCTTTATAACATGTAAAGAACTGGATGGGTCAACGTGGTCAGTTGTTGTGATTCCCAGGGAATCGACCTCTTCCTCCGTAGCCTGCACGTCGATTGTCGTACCAGTGCTCGTATCATCAACCGTCATACATCTAACCATTCTGATCATTTGCTAAATTGTTTTTCTCATTAGTTTGCACAACTGTGTTGGTTTGATTAGACTGCATGATAATTTTGTCGGTTCTTCAGGTTCAAATGGCAGTCGGTCGTATTGTGATTTTTGGTTTCGCAGATTGCACACCAGGATGCCTTTCCATTATTCATGTTGAATGGGCAATCTTTTGTCGCGTGGTCCTCGTGTTCTTGGCAGATGTCGCAAAAATATTTCATCTGCACGAATCAAATGTCCTATCGGTTGTATTCCTGTCGATAGTTGTCTTTGGAGTGTCCAACCATCGAACACTTTGTGTACCAGATCTCCTGATTCTTGAGGTTTAACTCCTTTAAATACTTTTGTACATTCTCGAG
Organism: Pseudotsuga menziesii; assembly: GCA_001517045.1. Classification (NCBI taxonomy): domain Eukaryota; kingdom Viridiplantae; phylum Streptophyta; class Pinopsida; order Pinales; family Pinaceae; genus Pseudotsuga; species Pseudotsuga menziesii. The sequence goes on from LPNX010036770.1 coordinate 34,564, forward strand.
CTATTCTTCCAATCTGTGATCTATGGGGTAAGCGGGTATGTCCTCATCCATCTCCACTTGAATAGATTTTGTTAGCGCATCTTCATAAGATTTGAATGTTTCTAGACTGATGTGTCAGCGCACTTTCTAAGATAACCCTACAAGAAACCACTAGATTAGTAACTGTTCATCTATAACATAGTCCAGTTGGCTCAGAAGGTTTTTCCAACACTTATCATAGTTGCGGACAATTTCCCCTGGATTCTGTGATGTTGTTTTTAGTTTTTTCGCTACCACGTGTTTGGCATATAGAGTTCTGAAAAATGATAGAAATTGCGCCTTGATCTTGGCTTTGGTTTCTCTAGGTTGTCTTTTTGAAAATGTCATATACCACGTCAATGCCCTTTTCCTCAAGGCACCGATGAACTGTGCCATTTGTCTATCTTCGTATGTAACTTGGTTGACCTCCCAAGTCGACTCATAGATGAACCAGTGTCATCTGGGGTCCTCATCCCCCTCATATAAAGGAATGTGAGCTGATCCGTGACCCATGTTGGAATCATTGTCATTTCTCTCAGGAGGTGGTGGTGGTGGAGGTGGGGGTGGGGATGAGGGTGGTGGGGTTATTGGTTTATTCGTCTTTGCGGGACTATGGTCGATGGAACTTTCATTCCTGTCGGTTGTCGATTCTTCGTCGACTCGTAGTCGGTTGATGTCGACTTCTACTATCGATGGCCCACTGCCACTATTTTTCCGTAGTTCTGAGTGTTCTGTGTCTTCTAAAGCTGTATTTGGCGGGGGAGGTGATCCTTCATGTGTCGGTAAGAGTAAGTGGATACTTCAGTTGGAGGGTACCGCTTGAAAGGTAACCCAATTCCCTTCCTATGGTCGATGTATAATGAGGTGTTGTCCATTGTATGTTTCGTCATCTAGTCGACTCTATATACTAAAGTCACCAGCTCATAGTTGGAGGTCCTCTTCGACAATAGTCTGTATCCTAGTACACAGATTCAATGGAGAGAGGGTTGTTCCGTCATGGGGATGTCTTAATTGGAGAGCTTCTAACTACTCTATCCACAATTCTTCCTTTGTAGGGGATGCCTCTTTTTCCACGCCTTCTTTATGTCGGTCATGACCTGAATCTAGTAGATTCTCTTCCTAGTCGATCGCCCTAAGACTCCTTCCTCTATGTAGCTCTAAGGCTCTTTCTCTTCTTGCTTCCCTCCTCTGTTGTCTCTCTTCCTCTCTATTTTCTGAATGTTTGACATACCTTCTTGTGATACTATTCTCTTGAGTTCCCTTTTGGTTTACTTTTCATTACTGGTGAATGGTATCTGTTTCTAGTCGACTAGAATCCACTCTACTATATCTCGACATATGACCAGCTACCCCCCCATAGCCTACCTGATGCTTTTAGAAAGCTCGGCTAGTTTGGTCTATTTGCTTAGGAAGTATTCCCGCTCCCTTTCTGCAATAAATTTTTCCCACTTCCTTTGCTTCTCCGCCCAGCTAGAGTTTGATGGTAGTTCATGAAGTGATGGACGAGGTTCGACAACATGTCCTACTCCCTTCTTGATCAGGAATTTGAATAGCAAGGTCGGTAGGGAACACATAAATTGCTCAGTGAGATCTGTGTAAAATTTCTCCTTGAGTGTTTCCACCGAGTCTTTGACTACTTGCTCCTCACAGAAGTCGTCGGTGATTTTCTCAAACCACTCTGACAAGTTTGTTCTACCTCCTCGGATCAGTTTTTCCAGCAACTATTGTTCTTTAGTCCCTTCTAGCTTTCTCATCTAGGAGTTTCTTCAGAAGTTGGGGCATTGATTCTACAAACTTTTCATGTGTTTCGGTGATGAATCTTTCTTTTGCTTGTGCGATTGTTAATCTGTTCCTTCATGCATAATTTTGCAAATAATTTGCAACTTTATGTTCCCACCAGTCCTTAATATCCTGCTCTGGTATCATTTATTTGCATGCATTTTAGACATGTACTACCGGAAATGGAACCAATGTTGTAATCTCACAGATCACATAAGGTTACCAATAATACACACTAAAATATACATATAAAATAGAGACAAGAGATAAGAACAAATAGGTGAATTAACAGATTATATTACATGAATGAGTCCATACAACATAGAGAACTGAACTGAGTTCTCACCTGGCTCAACAGCCTAATATATATGATTACAAAACAGTTACAAAATAACTACCTATCGGCTCGGTGAACCGACACGACCTTAGGTGGCCGACCTAATCTCTAGTTTAGTTGGCCAACTGACTCAGTTGGCTGGTCGACTAAGTCGGCTCATCGACTTAGTTGGCTGATCGACTAAGTCAGCTATCCTTCAAGTTGACTTATTGACTTTCTCCTTCTACAACACCTACACCAGAACTAGCCTGATTTCTAAAAAATCTACACCACACAACACAAGTAAGCATCCCCCTTTCTGCTACACAGTCCCTCGGGCTATGTCCTCCCTTCCAGTGCTATTTAGGGGCTGCAGAGAAGAAAGACAAACCTATAGCTTTTTCAGTGAGGCTCCTGCACACACTAGGTTTATCAAGCCATAGGCTCATACCCCATTTCCACTCCCAATTCAACTCAGGCCAAAGGAAAAATACGCACCCACAACACAAAACGATTTCTGGATTGAAGGAAAAATAGTTCCGGCAACAAAACAAATTTTGAGAATGGATAACAATGGCCCTTTACTAGCAATTCGATTTCCAGAGACTGAATAACACCCAAAATTGTGGGTCTCCTCTCCCACTCACTGGGCATTTCTAGAAAAAAATGATTTTCAGCTTGGAAACAATGGAGAAAAATGTAGCAAAACATGGGGAAGGAAACTCAACCACTTATAATCACCAAAAATGATTTTTTAGCCTGAGCAAAATGAGGTAACAACAAAAAACATGAATGATTTCACACATGGGAAGTTCTAAATGCTTGGGAGCTCACATGAAGGGAAAATGGTGAGGAAGACATGAAAACATGGAAGCATGGTAGAATGGCCTACATTTTTGGGTTTTTGCTTTCCCAAGGAGTCAAAATGTGTTTCCCAACAACTGATGGCTTCTCCAATTCGAATTTGGGTTGTCATACCTTTCCCATCCCATGTAACAACCAACCCAGCCAATTTCCGGTAGTAATAAATGATTTGGTGAATGAGACAAGAAAGGTAGTTGATAGTTTGATGGGTTCTCCCTCTGACATTTGGATTTTCCCCATTGGCCCAAAGGTTTGAATACCCCCCTCCCTTATCCTTTGGAAATCATTCCCCTTCTCATTATTGTTGCATTAACATAGTTGGTTGTGGGTTTTTATTTAATTGCATATTTACATGATGATTCAAAATTATAATTTATCGGCTTAGCACAAAATACCATTGGCAATGATTTTAATCGCTGAAACATAAAACGCTAAATCGATGGTTGGGATTTGCCTTTAGATCCACATCAAGATTAATTACAATATATACATCATATACATTTAATGCAAATAGGGTGAGAACTGAGGTGTTACAAGAGGCACCTCTGTGAACCCGACCATCTATTACCTGTCCATCTCATCTGCCTAAGGGATTTCTCCCATACCTAGCTAAGAACTTGTATGAGCAAAGGTACCTAAGAAAAAGTATGGTATGTGTCTCTCAGTAATACCTCCCTCTCAAATAGGGAAACGTTCTCTTATACTCCAATTCTTCCATGAAAGTATTCAAATTTCACCCTGGGAAGAGGCTTGGTGAGAACATCTGTAGTTTGGTCATTTGTCGGAATATATTGTAGCTCGACCGCACCTTTCTGCACCATATCACGTATGAAGTGATACCGAATATCTATGTTCTTTGACTTGTCATGAAATATAGTATTCACTCACATCTACACACAACTCTAGTTATCATAGTGAACCATGGTTGGCTTTGGAATCTGTCCAAACAATCCTGCAAGAAGTTTACGAAGCCAAACTACTTTTCAGAATGTTGAATTAGTAGACATATACTTGGCCTCTGTAGTACTGAGAGCTACTGAGTTTTGCTTCCTACTGCACCAAGAAATAAATGCAGAACCCAGGCTAAAGCAACATCCTAAAGTAGTCTTCCTATCAATAGAGAATCCGACCCCATCTGAGTCTGTAAACCCTTGCAATTTCAAGTCACATTCTGAATCATATCGTAGACCATATCCCATAGTGCCACGTAAGTATCTAAGCATATATTTTATATTAATCCAATTTATATGCCTCAGTTCTCACATGAACTAACTGAGAGCATTCACAATAAAACAAATATATGGTTTGATGTTCATCAGATACATTAAGGACCCAATCAACTTGTGATACATGGTTGGATCAATCAAATTTGAATATAAAGAAGAATCGCTCAACTTCTTCAAGTTCGCATCCATCAGAGTAGCTATGGAGTTGCAGTCCAACATTCTGAATATCTTCAGTATATCTATGGTGTATTTTCCTCATCCTAGGAAAATCTCTTTCTGCCTCTTCCATACTTCTAATCCCAAGAAGTAGTGCATCATTCTAATATCCTTCATTTCGAACTCAGAGGCAAATTTCTTCTTACACCATAAGATAATTTTCTCATTTTCGGTAAGAAACAAGTCATCAACATATAGTACCAAAATCAGTGGATCACCATTCACAACTTTGTAGTAAAGGTTTGGTTCTGCATCACTCTTGGTGAATCCCAGACTCACCAGGAATCCGTCTATCCATCCATGCTAAGAACAAGGTGCTTTCTTGAGTCCATATAATGCATTTTTCAGCTTGCATAAGTGAGACTCCTTTCCATGGACAACAAACCCTTCTGGTTGTTCAATGTATACTTCTTCCTCAATAATACCATTGAGAAAGGAAGTCTTGACATCCATTTAATGCAACTTCCATCCCATAGCTAAAGCAATAGAAATGGGCGATCTGATGGAAGTGTATCAAGCCACTAGAGAAAATGTCACATCATAATTGACTCCCTCTTTCTGAGAGAACCCTCTGGCCACAAATATGGCCTTGTATTTTTCAATTCTTCCATCTGCTCCATGTTTGATTTTGTATAGCCATTTAGAAGTTACAAAAGAGTTCCCCTCACGTCTTGGTACAATTTCCCACACATCATTCTTCATGATGGATTGATATTCTTCTGCCATGGCATCCTTCCAAACTTGGTTTCTGGATGCATCTTCATTAGTGGTGGTTTTTTGAGTCAATGATATCACTCATCAATGTAACATAACTGGAGAACCTATGAGGTCTTCTCCTTTCTCTGAAAGTGCCATGTGGATCTTCATACCCCTCTACATCCTGTGAGGTCTGTTATGCCCATATAGGTCTTTTTCGACTTACTGTCATATCTTCGAGATTATCAGCTGTTGTGAATGGATCAATGGGATCAATGGGTTCATCTTTTCCTGCAAACTCATTCAGAACTGGGGAGGGAGATGATCTCATCTCAAATTCCTCATGATCATAGATCTCCATACTTGATCCTCTACCTTACATGACAGCCATTTTTTCTTCATAGGTCAGATCCTTACTAGCTTCTATCTTTCTAGATATTGGGATATAATTTTTGTAGTCCTTTGAGGATTCACTAGATCCCATGAAAGTTCCCTTCTTTCTTGAAGGTTCTAACTTGTCCTTTTCTCCTTGACCACAGGAATGTATATAGGAAAACTAAAGATATGTTCTTCACTATATTATGTGGGAATATGTTCTGTACATATACAATTGTTCTGGATTATTCTTCCCATAAGAGCATGGGTACACTATGGTCATGAAACATAGCTTTGGATTCCTCCACAATTGTTATGTTCTTTCTTTCAGCAACCCTATTTTGCTAGGAATTATAGGTAGTTGTAAGCTCCCTCTTGATTCTGGCTTCTTTGCATAAATCATTGAATTTAGTAGAGGTATATTCTCCACCATTATCTGATCTTAGGATCTTGATCCTCTTCCCTAGAAAATTCTCAACTTGTGCTTTAAACATCTTGAATTTCTTGAGTACTTCCTCGGATTCCTTGGTCTTAAGAAAGTAGATCCAAGTCTTCCCTAAGTAGTCATCAATGAAGGTCACATAGTAATGATATCCTCTTAATGAGGAAACTGTCATTGGGACACACAAGTTAGAGTGCACTAGATCCAAGATTTTTTTGGATCTACTTTCACTATATCAGAAGGATTTCTTAGCATTATTTCCAAGTGCACATCCTCTACATGTTCCATCGTGGTATACATGTAGTACTAGTATAACCGCAACTATGTTCTTCACTGCTGCGAGAGCTCTGTAATTTAGATGAGTTAGTCTTCTATGCCATAGCTCACCCATACTTGTAGAGTCATGGACTAGGGATTTTACTGGTGGAGTTTTCAGTCAATACAAGATCTCCTCTCTCATACCAATTGCTTTTGTTGTATACATGCTTGAGTTCTTTTGCCAAGCAAGCACTTTTCCATCTAAAAATGCTACTTTATATCCTCTCTCTTCTAAGGATGATATGGAAACAAGATTTATTTTTATACCAGGTACGTAGAGCACATCACTTAAGTGTAGAGTATAATTAAACTCTAGCTGAAGGGAGGTATCCCTATATCCCTTCACATTGTAGTTGGAATCATCTCCAAGTACAACACGGAGATGAGAATATTTCTGAACTACTTCTGAGAGTTTTTCTTTATATCCTGTCATGTTTCTAGATGCACCACTATCTATGAGCCAAGTAACACTAGTGGTGGGAAATGTACCTAATAGAGATGACGTCAAGAATACTCTTGTACGCTCCTCATTCTTTTGCTGCTTGTGATGATGATCATCCTCTACATCAGTAGTTGAAGCTTCATGCTTCCTTTTGTGAGAACTTCGACAGCTACTGGCATAATGACCGTATTTCTTGCACCTGTAGCATTTTATCTAAGATAGATCCTTCTTTTGTTTATTTTTATCTGGGGGAGGGCTTGATATCTTATCTTGATGCTTTTGAATGCACGACTTCCTTCCCCTTCCATTTCCTTTCTTGGCATGAGATACAAACAATTGATTTTTCTCACGTTGAGTGGCATGAATTCTTTGGCGTGCTACAATTCTTGTTTCTTCCTAAGTGCATTCTGCCCATAGCTTATCAAATTTGGGAAAATTGGTCTGACCACTTATAGTTTGGATAAAAGACTCCCAAGATGATGGGCTAATATATAAGGTGGTCATAACAAGATCCTTTTCTTCAATATTGTCTCCACTGTACTTTAGCTTGTCCTAGAGCTTGGTGATCCTCATGAAATATGAGGCAATATTCTTGGACTTCGTCGTCTTTATATTCGACAGTTGATTCCTCAATGTGAGAGTCACATTTATGCTATTGTGCTAAAATATATTATTTATAGTTTTGAACATTCTCTTCGTCGTCATCTTTTCTGAGCTCCGAGGAACCAAGTTATCTCTAACCAAGTCCACTAAAACCCTCCTTGCTTTGGAATCATCCTTTCTCCAACGAGGTTTGTATTCTTCGACTTCTGGTTCTAGAAAATTTTCCTTTACAAACCATAATAGTTCATTTTATTCTAGTAGAAGAATAACCCTAGACTTCTAGGGGATGAAGTTGGAAGCCCCTTCCAAAGGATCTTCAACCTTCATGTTGATCATCTTGACTACGGATCTGGATTTGAGACCCTAGTAGTGGCTAGGTCAAAAATGAAAGTTGGAGTTTTGCAAAACTGACTCCACAGATAAATGCACTTTATATAGGAAAGTTTATTAGACATAGAGTCTAGCCAAGACTTTGGAGAAAGTAGGTCAAAACTAGAAACCCTAATTTTTGTTGCAGAGTCAAAAAATTAAGTCAAAATTGAAAATTCTGAGAATTGAATTCTCTCTTCACCAAAAGATGTGCCCTCCTTAGAGAAAAATTCCCAAGTCTATTTTTCTTCGAAAAGGTTGAGTGAATACCTTGAAATATGAAACCATAGTTCTGACAGGTTTTGGACAGAGTTTCGGCAATGGATTCTTCCAGCACTGCTTTGATACCATGTTAGATTTTCTTTAAGATTATAGCAATATATCTTAATTGCATTGATCAATAGGATCACTAGAAGATAGACAAAGTACATAACAATAATGCAGTTATTTTTCACCCAGGAAACCCAAATGGGAGAAAACCCAGCAACCTTCGTCTAGAGATAATAATTCTGAGATCAGAGTATAATGAAGAAAGAAAGAGAAAAATATGAAAATTATTTCCAAAGATAGAAACCCTAAAAATAGTCATCTTCTATAGTGTATGTAGACTTCTCTCTCTCCAAGAAAACTGCACACTTCACTTGTGCTAATGTGTTGTTGTTGTGTGTAAAAATGAGGAGAGACACCTCTATTTATACTATTTTCCCACTAAAAAGATAACTGGATTCGAATTCACTCGGGGGAGAAATATAATTTTATTTTATTTCTTTTATTGCTAGCTTTTCACCCCAAGTTTTGCATTGTTCTTTCTAGGGTTTGTATGAATGATTACAACAAGTTCAACACTTGAAGTAGGACTATAAGAATAGCTTCTGAAGTTGCAAAAACTCCAACAAACTAGATTTAAGAGGATAAGGTTGTAGGAGTTAGGGACTTTAGCAGCTAAGGGTTTTAGAGCTCAGGAGTTAAGGTATTGAAGAAGAAATCTAGCAGAGGGATTCGCAGTGCAGCGTGGTCAAGGGATACGTAGTGTAGTGTGGTCAAGGGAGAGAGGCAAGCATTCCCTAGGTTGCTGGAGCATCCGAGCAGTAGCACAGGACCAATGGGTGCGTCCTCCTCCAAGCTCAGTGTTTTCGGCAAAGAAAAAGATACCTCCCTAGAGAGCGATAGCCTAAGAGAAAGGATGACTCTCTAACAGGGTGTTAAATCAGGGATTGGAAGCTAGGGTGCTACAATGGGTGAGGCGCACCGACTTTTCTAAAAAAACCTAAAAGCAATAAAAAAGAAAAAGATAACGACAGTCCACAAACCAAAAAATTAAAATTAAAATCTAGGTCTAGTACCAAACTGCTCTAATACCAATCGATCTGTCGTTCAAGGCTAGATCTTGTAGCAAATATCGGAGGTGAGGCTAGGAGAGCCTCACCTCTCAATTGAGAAACCCAAAACAAAACTCAAACCTAAAATAGAGTGAGACAAAAGAATGGCCCAAGAAAAGTTATCTTCATTAAGAGGCTAGATGCCTTTTTATAGAATTACAAAGGGAGAGTACAATAAATGCTACTCGTTATTTATACTAATATATCTAATATATCTACTTAATACATTGCCGAATACATAATGGAGAGTTTGGAACTCCCATACAACCCATATTGTTTCATAGGTTAGGGGTTAAGTTTTAAGGGATTACGGGTTAAGTGGTTTAGGGGTGACGGGGTAACCTACGGGTAAGTGGTTAGTGGTTGAAGCATTAGAGGTAAACACATCAAGGGTTCAAGTGGTTAGGGATCAAGGCTCTTGTGGCTTAGGTACTAGGTGTTACGTGCTTAGAGATAAAGGCGTTTAGGGGAACCAATGTTAGGGGTTTTAAGGTTCAATAGGTTTTAAGAGTTAAGGGTGAATGGTTTAAGTGTTAAGGGATTGTAAGAGATTAAGGGCTTAGTGGTTAAGGCCATAAGAGTTATGGGATATAGGTTTAAGATGTTAGGGTTAGTTTGTTTTCGGGTAACTAAGTGTTAAGGGGTTAAACGATTAAAGGCATGGGAGTTAATGGATTAAATGGATTAGGTGTTTCTAGGGATTTAAGTGTTTTGGACTTTAGGGATTATGGGTTAGGAGTTTTAGGGTTAGAGGGTTGACTATGACTTACAAGTGAAGGGTTAAGAGTTTAGAGGTAAAGGCATAAATTGGTTAACGATATTAAATATTTATGGATTAGGAATTTTAAGTAGATATGGGATTAGGGGGATTTATGGGTCACGAATTAAGGGGTTAAGGAATTTAGGGATCAATGGTTAGGAGGATAGGGGTTAAGGACCAGGATGTTAAAGGTTGAATTATTTCTAGGGGTTAAGAAGTTAGGGATTTAGGGATTGGGGTTAAAGTATTATGGATTAGGTTGATTAGGAGTTAGGGGTTGACTAGGTCTTAGGTGTTAGGGGTTGTGGGACTAGACATATAGTGGTTAAGCACTTTAGGGGTTAAGGTATTTATTGCTCAGGGGTTAGATTTTTAGGGTTTATGAGGTTAGGCATCAATGGTTTAATGGATTAGGGTTTCTAAGCCTTTAGGGGTTTTTGGATTTAGGGATAAGGAGTTAAGGGTTTTATGCTTATGCCATTAACTAGGATTTAGTGGTTGGGGATTAACAGTTTAGAGGTAAATACATAAAGTGGTTAACATGATTAAATAGTTGTGTCCCATTAAGGAGTTAAGGAGATAAGGGGTTAGGGGATTTGGGGGTTAAGAACCTTAGGACTTAAATGTGAGGCGAATAGGGGTTAAGGACAAAGTTTTTAAAGGTTTAATTGTTTCTAGGGTTTAATAACTTAGGGATTTAAGAATATTGGCTTCAAGTATTATGGGTTTGGTAGTTTAGGGGTTAAGGGTAGGTTAGGTATTAGGGGTTACGGGTTGTGGGATTAGAAGTAAAGTGGTTAAGGATTCTAGGGATTTAGTGATCTATAACTAGGGTGTTAGGTTTTGTGAGGTTATGCATTAATGGATTAATTCCTTCTAAGATATGATGGATTAGGGGTTTTTACAGATTTAGGGGTTTTCAGCTTTAGGGAATATGGGTTAGGGGTTTTAGGGTTAAGCTGTTAACTAGGACTTAGGGGTTAGGGATTAAGAGTTTAGAGGTAAATGCATAAAGTCGTTAACATGCTATATATTTATGGCTCGTTAGGGAGTTAAGGAGATACGAGGTTACAGGTTTTAGGGGTTAATAAATTTAGGGCTCAATGGTTAGGGGCATAGGGGTTAAGGCCCAAGTTGTTAAAGGTTTAATTGTATAGGAGTTAAGAGCTTAGGGATTTAGGGATTTGGGACCTAATTATTATGGGTTATGATGTTTAGGGGTTAGAGGTGGACTAGGTATTAGGAGTAAGGGGTTGTTGGATTATACATAAAGTGATTAAGGGGTTAGGGGCTCTAGGGGTTAAGGGATTTAGTGCTATGGGGTTAGAGTGTGAGGTATTATGTGGTTAGGAATTAATGACTTAATTGCCTCTAGGAGATGATGGATTAGGGGTTTCTAAGGATTTATGGGTTTTGGGATTTAAGGATCATGGGTTATGGGTTTAATAAAGACTTAGCGGTTAGAATAATGGTTGAAGGAATATATGTAACAATTAAAGGAATTAAGGGGATTATGGGTTAGGGGATTTAGGGGTAAAGGAATTTAGAGCTCTAGGATTAGGGGGATATATTTTAAGATGTTAGGTTTGAAGATGTTAGGAATTAAGGGATTAGGTGTTAAATAGTGTTAAAGGATTATAAAAGGTTAATGGCTTATGGAATATAAGGATAAGGACTACGAGGATAACACCCCCCTTTCATATCCCCTCTCTTTCTCTCCCCTCCCCCTCTTATCTCCATTAGGAACTTAAAATACATTTAATCTATGTAGTTTGAAATGCTAGAACATTTTATAATTCATAAACACTCTATTGTTATGTATACATAATGCTTTAGCATTATGTTCTACATAATGCTAAAGAATTATGTAGTCGATAACATTAGAGAATTATGTTCTACATAATGCTAGAACATTATGTAGTCTATAATTTTAGAGAGTTATGTATTACATAACATGCTAGTGTTTGCAATAACAAGATGCTCGGGTATTTCAATCAACACTAGGCACACGAAATATATTTGATTTTAAACATAACGTGCAAGCATTCTATAGCACGTAAAACTTGACCTATCATGCATATGCTTGTCATCCACTTTCCAATGTTGCTTGTTCAGAGTTACCAAGTCCGTGCTATGGAATATGGAAAACCATATCTAATTGGGCATTTCCTCCATTTCCACTATATGCCTTTCTTCCACCATTTTTTACAACAGGATAGACATAACTGTATTTGATGAAATTTTAGGCATAGATAATAATTTTTTATGCAATTTCTAAATATTTAATTTTTCAAAAGAATATTAAATTTTTTTCCTAATTTTCTTTTCTCATCACTCATTCAATAAAAAAACATGTTGTTAGTGATTGTTCCGTAACTTTTTCATTTTAGATTCATTTTTAAGAAAATTTTATGGTGCACTAGAAGACACTAACTTGTACATTCTATAAAAATAACTCTTTCATGATTACTACATTAATACCTTCAAAGGATGCACCTACAAAAGACTTACCATTTTTTAGGAATGATCACTTAAATAATTATTAAAAAAAAATTACTAAATTTATTTTCAAAAAATAGCGCTGCACTAGTGCTATATGTTCTCTACATACCTGAAAATGTTTGTAGGTTGAGCCATCACTTAGGCCCTCAGAGGCTGCACTCACAAAAACATATACGTTATCATTTGCGTGAAAAATAAAAAGTTATCGTTAGTAAAAATGAAACTTGACATAGTTCTGAAATTTTTTATTACATAAAACTTATATATTCGGAAACATGATTTAATTTCCTAGATTTCATGTTTTTTACTCAAAGCAATATATTTTACGTAAATATCTCAAAAAATCCAAGTAAGTTGAGGGATTCTTGGCTTTTCAGTTTTCTATTGCATCTAATGCACCAAAAGTGGTGAACATGCCAAAAGTGGCCCTCATTAGCTTGTACTCGTCCTTAAATTTAAAAGCCATCAAGTGTTCCTCATCATCTCTGTTTACCTTGTAATTTGTACTTTGCGAATACCGTTCAGACCTCCACCATGTAAAATGGAATTTATGCTTGTTGTAACCCACAAATATATATCCACATTGAAATCTGCAAATATTAGAAGCATGTTGGCACTTTTAACAGCCCTCTAGTAGGACAAAACATTATGTGGACGAAATCAGGTTCGACTTCCATATTTTGTCACCAACCCTCCTCGTTTTACAATTATAGTGGTTGGAAGGTTCCTCTCTTTGTTAATATTGGATCATATGCCAAATTTGTATAAGTCCAGTGAATTTTATGCCTCTATTTCAAATTCACTCAAATTCAAATTTCAAGCTTCAAATGCAACGAACTTAGTGACAAACACTATGACTTGTATTTTCTAATCCCATTGACCTATCTTAGTCACTTTTGGACATTAAGAAAATTTTGCTGGTTTTTTTTGTCTAGTGTAATTCTATTTTTATCATTTTTTTTCTTTCATTATGGGCTTGACTACTTAACCATATTTTGAATACCTTGGTATGCTAAGTATAATTCCTTCTTCTCCAAAATGTTTTTCTTAAACATATTTTGCTGGATGGATGATGTAAGTACACCTTTATAAACTTTAGCAATTAAATCTCTACAAATATTAATTAAATTAGTCTTAATTTTAACTGTTTTCCAATATAAAAAATTTCAAAATAATTGAAGGATCTTTACTCGCATGGACATACAACTTTAAGACTACATGGATTCTATAAGACATACTTTAGGAGTGCATTGATGCTATATAGTACGATGAACATTATTTATAGTTAATGATGAACATTCTTAATCATTAATCGTCATAGAAGTTATTATTTTTTAATAATCCCATCATGTTTGTAACAAATAAAAAATCCATATATATATTTTTTATTACTTAGAGTTTATCCTAGGTAACAACGTTGCTCATAAGGAAAATCAATAACTTCTATAAGCAAAACTATTCTAAGGTTTATCTCATCACCAACCCTCAACCATTTGATTGTATGACAACATAATTTTGATGTATCTTTACAACACAACCATTCAACAAAACATAATTCTACTAGATTAGATTTTTAACTTAGTTCGAAGTGTTTATGTATTTTAACTGTTTGTCGTAAGTTGTACTTTGTATTCTTAAATATATTTACAATGGATTCATCAAGTTTTTCTTTATACTGTTTATGCCCACTTCCTACATACCCTTCTTTAATACTGGGGTTGTGACACAAAAGGGTCTTACTTATCTTCTTTAAGCTAAAAAATTACTTGTGTTTATGCAGGTGTTTTAAAGCTCGCCGGAGGGTATGCTCCTTGTGAAAAATATCCTAAACAAGTAAAGGAAAGGTAAAGTACCGAAGGTATCCTAACTTGTCTGGGGGATGGGTAAGAAAGGGATGATACAACAACATATCATATGCAAAGGTTATGGCATGCTAAAAAGAATAACATCGAAACTGTTTCAAAAACTATAGGAGATTGGTGGGGTTTTAAAAATCCCATATGAAGGGTTTTATTTCCAACCAAATGGCTAGAAAAAATAAAACCATAGTTCCAAATCCATCGTTCTTGTTATCTTTGCAGTGGAGGAGAAAATATGAAGAGCCAAGGCGTCTTGACCCTCTCGACCACGTTGGTCTCTGCTAGTGTTTTGGGTGAAAGTGTTTGGCTCCAAACGGCTCTGAAATCACCTATGATACCTTTATTTCCTTTGTCTAAGTCCATGGTATCGACCCATGTTCATCATTCTTGTTGTGTCTTCGTCTGAGGTAAGCATTCCACCATTGTTTTCTTCTTTCCTTAAAATAATTATTTTCCAACTATTGTAAGTTGTTTTTGATATGTTTTAACCTCTTTTTTGTTTTTAACTAGAAGGTGAAGAATATTCAAAGCTAATGGAGAATTTCAGGTCATGGCTGGTTGACATTGTGGTATTTGGTAAGACCCTATGGTCCTCATTGAAGTTTAAAAATTGGAAAAGGATTCCCCATTTCAGTTCTGAATTCGATGGTGGTTATGGTTTTGCTCAATCCTTCATTTTGGGGTAAACGTCTATTGTTTTAGTAGATATACGATTTCATTTAGTTTTTGAAAGCCTTAGGGATTTTCACAATGTTAAAACTTCTAGTTTATGGCATCCTGTTAGTCAGTATGGAAAATGTATAATGTAGTTATTTATATGTAAAAAGACTTCAAAATTTTCTTTGCGGATCTATTTGTTCACCTAGTTTGAACTTGATATATCTCGGCTCTGCCCTATAATGAATATACTTGGTTAATATATTTGAAATATTATTTGTTCTTATACTCTGGATTTGATATGTTAATATCACTCTGTAATTTCATGAGTGGTTATTCTGAGCATTTTCTAAACTTATTTTAACTTTTGACTATCAATCTGAATGTTGATATGTTTATGGTATACTTGGTCGACAACTGTGTAGTTTCCATATTTGGGGTTTTTTGCTGTATTTTCTAAAATCGTTAATCTATGGAGCTTTTCTATAGAAACTGTAAACTGTCGAAGGATTTGTGAATCTGGTTTCATGGTTAGTTACAACTCCTTCTTGTCTTGGAAGATCTAGGTTTACACTAACGTCATTGTTGTTTTAAACTTTATGTAAGATATTACCCTTGTGGGTTTTAAACCTTTGACCTATTTAGTTCTTGTTTTGAGTTAATTATTAAGGGTAAAATATATATAGATATATTTACTACTATATTAAATTTTTTTTTTTTAAACGATAAACAATAAAAAGGATTATAATTCTGATTACAATGAGTTTAGAAAAGAAGGCTTATGGCCTAACTCTGTCAAGTTGTGGCTTTGATTCTTAAACTGGTATTTTGTAAAAAAAAAAGGCTATTCATTTGTACAGCTATATCAATTTTGAGAAATAAAGTTAGACTGCTAAAATTTGAAGAGGCTTTACTCTGTGTATAACTAGAATCCTTCTATCGTTGAATACTACTATGGTCTTAGTGGATTATTTGTATATATATATACTGCATATAATTTTAATAACTATTCTATAAAATGTTACTTGGTAATTTCTTTGTAAGTTTTTAAATATTGATTTTAAAGCAGTTTACAACTGGTTTATAAAAAGTCTTACAACCTACAACTACCAGGGTTTGTGACATGTCATGGCATTTTGTGGATTTAGAATATTGTATTAACATAAATGAGCCTTTCGACTACGAGCTTAGTAAAGTAATATAAGTACTTTTGACTATTGAATGTGAGAAGAGTTGTTTGTGAAAGGGTTTCAAACCCTCGCTAGCATCCTGTGTAATTTTGTTTGTTTTGAAAGAAGAATTTTTAAAGTAAACCCCAGATGAAATCTTTATTCATTATTTACTTAACACTATTTGCAAAATCTATAAGCGTATACAATAACTAAAGGAAATAGTTAGCAATCATTAAAAATGCAGTAAGAAATTTTTTTATGAAATTATATATATGTGTGCACGTGTGTGTGTGTGTGTGTGTGTGTGTGTGTGTGTGTGTGTGTGTGTGTGTGTGTGTGTGTGTGTANGAAACTCTGTAAACACTGTAGCATTCATTATCTGATAGTATACAAAAATAATATCTATCTTTCCTATTCTAATTCAGAAATAATTAATAGTTAAAGGGAGACCTTCATAAATCATAATTTCCTTCGTATATATATATATATTTACAAATAATAATCAGAGCATCTTAGATCCCGTTTAACTAGTTAAGTGGACAAACACCCAAAGAAGACTGTCCCTCCCAATTGTCTCCTGAAATCAACCAAGATCACTTGCTTTAGGACCCCTGAGCCTGTTCACTGAACCACCAGGACGAAGATGCTCTGTAGAATCCTACATAGTATTCTTTGTAGCTTAGAAACCTCACTTGCAGACTTAACTCTCAACAAATCACTTTACCTATCCCCTCATCGAATTCCTCTTATGTTCCTAACTTTTTCAGTTTCCAGCAAAATCACAAGGCTCTAATCCCTTGGAATAGAATGAAGTGAGCCTCCTACTCATTTGATGGTATATATAAGCCTGCCTAGGTATTTGGGTCCGTTTTTCAATTAAATGATCCACCTACTCAGCTCCTCTTTCCATGGAACATGACCACAATTTTAGGGATGTTTTCTCTTGCAACAACTAGAAAGTGAATGCTAATGCTACCACTTGTCATTTTGGTCTTCTACAACATATCATTCCTCCTACTGGGGCAATGAACACTCTTCAAAAATCTTGTTTGGACAAATGTCTCTACTTTTAATTATTAAATAAATAAAATATTCAATTACAGTCATCTTTGACCATCCTTGGTCAGCAACATAAAACTTTACAATAAGTTTAAAGTAATCTATCGCTCAAAAATAAAATGTTTTTCAATTCTAGGTGGGTTATAAACACCCCCTCTTAAGTTCAACATTGTCCTCGATGTTTCTTAAGTGTCTTCTAAGTCTTCCTAAAACAAAATTGGATATGCCTCCTACATATGCCTCTTCAATTCCCAGGTTTGTTCATATGGACTAAGGTGCTTCCATTGCACCTTTACTTTTCCAATTGTGTGATTTTGAACAAAAAATTATCTCTTGTCAAGGCTACAATCTGGTTCCACCTGAAAATATCCTTCGGGTTCTACTTGAATAAAATTCCAATCAATCACATGAGTAGCATCGTGCACATACTTTTTCAATATGAAAATATGAAATACGTTATGTATTCTAAGATTAGGTGGAAAAGCTAACTAATAAGCCACTAGTCCAACTCTTTCTAATATATCAAATGGTCCACAATACCTAGGTGCTAAGTTAGCACAACTCCCCAACTTAAAGGATATTTTATGGGTTTTATCTTGACAAACACATGCTCACCTACTTGGAATTGTTTTCGAGTTCTTTGAAGGTCTGTATCCTCTGTCCTATGCAATTTTCAGATTGCTTTGTACCTATTTCACTGTTAGTTCCAATTCTTCTAACAAGTCAGGTCATAACATCAATCTATCCACTAGATTAGTCTATGAAATGGGACTATTACATTTCCTACCATACAGTATTTGAAAAGGACTAAGTTTAGCTGAACCCTGATAGTGATTGTTATATTCAAACTCAACAAAGTGCAAATAATATTCCCATTTCTTTGGATGATCTATAACATACATCTGTAACATATGCTCTAGAACTTGATTTATTCTTTCTGTTTGTCCATTCATTTGCAGATGATAAGCAGTACTGAAATTTAATTTTGTATCTAGTCCTTTAAATCATAACTTCCAAAAATTCCAAGTAAACTTAGGATCCCTATAAGAAATTATTACCTTAGGAATTCCATGTAACCAAAAAATTTCCTTCATAAAAATGTCAACATTATTAGCAGCCTTATAAGCAGTTTTAACAAGTATAAAATGTGTTTCCTTGCTATGTTTGTCTACCACTACTATTACAGAATCTCTTTTATTTTGATTTCTAGGTAGTTTTGTTATGAAATCAAGGCTGATAATTTCCCATTTCCAATCTAGGATTGGCAATGGTTGTAAAAGACCTGCTAGGTGTCAATGCTCAGCTTTACCTTGTTGGAATTCTATAGACCTAGCTATATAGTCAGGTACTTCATTTTTCATATTAGGCCAAAAACAATATTTAAACGAATTCCTGTATCCATATCAGGTACGACGTATTCCTTTATCCATCAGATTTTAATGAAGGAAATAGGGTAGCATTTTATAGAAATATATAAACCTTCAAGACTATAAAGGAACCCATTCCAATGCTGATCCGATGACCATACATAATTTAGAATGCATACAGGAAATAAGATAGTTATAAAATATGACCATAATACCTGATCCCACCTCTCATAGGATATGTACAAACCTCAAACCCCATGCAGTAGCTTGTTGTAGAGGTCGTGATCTCAACAAACCTCGAACCCCACGCAGTGGCTTGTTGCAGAGGCCATGATCTCCAACAACCTCAACCTTACGCAGTGGATTTTTGCAGAGGCCATGATATCCATAAGGCAAACGCAATAATAATCAAAATGAAAAGGAATGAAACATCTTCACCACCAGTCCAACGACTGTTCTATTGCAGCGACTTCCTTAGCAGCGATTTCCTTTTTCTTTTCCCCATCCTCTAACCCTCTCGAAAAAACTCAGAGGTTCCTCTCCCTTCCTCCCCAAGAGGTTCCTCCATCTTCTTAATAATAACACAGAGGTACATCCCCCTAAAATGCATAGGTTCCTCTCTAATAATAACGCGGAGGTGACTTCCCACCTAAAACGCAGACGTTCCTCTCTTCGTAATAACACAGAGGTGCATGCCCAGCTAAAACATAGAGGTGCATTCCCCACCTAAAATGTAGAGGTTCCTCTCTTAATAATAACACAGAGGTGCATGCCCCTAAAATGCAGAGGTTTGTGTCTTAATAATAATGTAGAGGTTCTTGCTCACCTAAAACGCAGAGGTTCCTCTCTTACTAATAACGCAGAGGTGCATGCCCAACTAAAATGCAGAGGTTCCTCTATTAGTAATAACGTGGAGGTTCATGCCCACCTAAAATGAATAGGTTCCTCTCTTAATAATAATATAGAAGTGCATTCCCACCTAAAATGTAGAGGTTCCTCTCTTAATAATAATGCAAAGGTGCATGCCCACCTAAAACGCAGAGATTCCTCTCTTAATAATATTGATAGTCATTAGGTATAGTAAGTTTAATTTTTCCTCTTAGTTGTCAAGGAGCCAAGTGGCTCCATTATTTCCCCATAGTCTGACATATTCCCTAACTTCCTCTTGTCATGGGAATAATTTCTTATGTTCCCTCATGTTATGGGAGTAACCTCCGTGATTTACTCCACGGTCGCATTCTTAATTACTGTATAAATAAAATCCCCATATCCTAGGTCGAACTTAGACATCTCTTGAAATAATAATGACATGCATATCAATACTTATACTCCTAAGTTCCTTTGGTGTAATCCATATATATATACATGTATATATGGTTACAATCTTTGTAAGTTTTTCAAGGTACTTATTCCAATAATTTGGCGTATGATTTTTTATTTGAAATGCATGCTTCCTCGATACTAGATGTCATGCTACGTATTTGGTAAGGAATAAAAAGTAGGAATCACAAAGATCCATTAATTCATCAACCGAGTGTACTAGTCTCTCCACAACCTACTAGGATATTAAGTCATCCAGGGAGTGGCTAAATTTCAGTCAGTTCTAGAGGCCTGACTAAGAATTTTACCCCCACCAATATTGGAATTCGTCCACTATCATCGTTTTAATATGTGATATGTGTGTGTGTGTGTGTGTGTATATACATACATACATACATACATACATACATACATACATACATACATACATACATACACACACACACACAC
>LPNX010036770.1:55393-111625 GCA_001517045.1 Pseudotsuga menziesii
ATTAAGTACTAAGATATGGTATCTTAGTTGGGATAAATTTTCGTGAAGTAAGAATCCCATATAGGGCGAATCCTTAGTTCTAACCCTTCCATCATCAAGATGATAGGTAACCCTAGGGTATCAAATTATGGCTCTCTAACCATTCGCTTTCATCCCTAGTGGGTTTAGTTTCCCGTCGTTACGTTGTGTCTTAAGTCTCTTCAGTTTACGACTTAGGTAATTAACTCATGTAGATTTTCAGGTCTTGTTTCTGGTGGGGCCTTAGCCTCGAGCTCCTCACCAGTACAAGTAAAATGGCCATTTACAATTACAAGGTATTTAGGGGCATGCAAGAGGGATATTACAATGACAAAGACCTATTCCCTTCCTCCCTCAATTATATTGGCACCAATACAAGGCCATTTATATGAGATGGGAACCAGGACAAGGTTGTGCATATGTGATGGATACGATGATGGAGACAAGGTCCTGGTGATGGAGAATGTGAGGGTGATCATGAAAGGTCATATCAGCTTCATAATCAAAGAAAATAATGGTAGATTCAAAAAATGTGCTAGTGCTTCTAGGCTTCCAAAAACCTCATTTTGTTCATGTATTCCTGCAAAACCCAGGAACAAACCCTAACGATATGGGACAAAATATATAATAAAGAGTTTTGAGCTATCCAACAATGTTTTTAATGTATTTGACTGCTTCCTTGTCTTTGATGGACGATTTTTCCCTGTTTTTGGAAACATGGTGTATGAGTGCTTCAATGCCTTCGATGGATGGTTTTCCCATGTTTTGGCTTTGTACAGGTTTCCCTAATTTCTGGAAAAGGGTTTGGAAAGTGTATATATATTGATATGTGCAACTGTTACCAAATCCATCATTGTTTTGTCAAATGAAACAAGGATTGAATTTTTCCCAAGTGTCTATATTAGTATGGATTTTGTTATTGAACACAACGTATCATCCTAGTTGAATGATATATATTCCCAACTCTTATTATAACCATGGATTCATGTAAATGACCCAGTATTCATAAACCTAAATTCTCCATTCTCTATGAGCATTTCGTGCAAGAAAAATGGATCTGCTTAGATTACAATGATACATTCAAATCCATAATAGAACCTCTTGACTGTCAATCGCTACCCTAGCAAGATGATTTTTGTGAATTTGAAGGGTAGAGAATCATATCCTTTCAAGATAAATTAGGATGGCCAATATTAGCACACCCTGAACAAATATTTCCATTAAATATTTCACTAAAAATTTCCATTAAATATTGAATATGATTTACAAGCTATGCATATATAAGATTTTGGCTAAGTCCGTCTAACTGACCCTTCGTTATACAAAAATGGAATTATTTGCTAATGCTCTGTTACAGTCTATTATAGTATGATAGAGTGGAAAACTGTGAGGCCTCTTCAGTAAGTTGATGCGCTCTGCTAACTTAATCAAAACTTCTTTTCATAATTTATAAATTCAATGTCTGTCAGAGTTTAATTAATTATCTGCCCTTTCATGAGCTGTAATAGGAATGGTGAATGCCCCTTCAACAGTTTGATTGATCCAATATCTACTTGATGAGCTGTGGTAAGTGCTGCAGCTACTTCTTCAGAAATCGATGTGGTGTGTTGTCCCTTTGAAACCTTGACAACATGGAAAAATCAAAGTGGTGTGGCAGTACTACAACTCTTTAGGATTGTGGCAGCCACAAATATGGGTGGTGATTCCTTTTCATTCTCCCAGCAGTTAGGTATCTTGAATAGTGTTTCCTCTTCGACATTTCAGCTGGGAATTGATATTGACGGTGGATTAATTAACCACTTCCAACATTCTCCCCCTTAATTACTACGCTCAATATACATCAAACAAAAGAAAATACAGTTTTTACAAAACAACATTCTAACTATAATGCCTGCTGGTCTAAGTCTCAGCAAGGCTTACATCAGTATCAAAACAACTTCAAAACTTTTGTTCACATTCTTTGTTAGAACATACTATGGAATCTATTATGTTTCTTTTGACTCCAAACTTTGAAATATGCAGACTTTGTTTTATGTTTTATCTTCATCTTTACCTTGATCTTCTTTAGCTCTTGCCTCATTTGTGGCTTCTGGCATTTCTTCATGTTGAATTTGTATCTTAATAATATGAACTCCTTTTGCTCAGTAACTCCACGATACTAGTTCTCCTCATTTCTGTTGATTGTTCAAAATATAATATTTCATCATTTATTTCAGCATCAAGACCATTGCATTCAACCTTCTTGGATTGCAAACCAATCATTAATCAAAATTTCAATTTCATCATTCTCAGCTTCAGTTTCATCATTAGTTGTCTTAGAACACCAAACTTTATACCAAAAATACTTTTGATTCTTCATCTTCACTTTCTTCTTTACCTTCAATCCTTTATGATCCACTTCAGCTACAAAACATTCTTCAATCCGCTTATCATCATTCAAATTTTCAATGTCCTTTATGCCAAGGACTTCAATCCAAATCTTTTCTTCTAAATACTGTAACGTGGGCATACAAAGATCCCACAAGTTATCTTTGAATTTACTAAGAGTAATTAGTTCAATGTCATTCTATAGACACATTAATTGATAATAACGCCCAATTTCTTGTGGACTCCATAACATGATTATATTTTCAACTAATTCTTCAACCAATTCATCTTTGGTGCAATTTTCTTCTTTCAAATCAAACTCATCATTTCCAATATCCTCTTCAGTGGATTCTTCTTCATCTTCGATTGGTTTCTCACTTGCACATTCAAACATTTTTTTAACATTGTATAAATTATCATACTATGCACCATATTGGTTCTTTTCATTTTTTTCTTCTCTAGGAGTTGTCACTATCTCTTCTTTCAAATCTACCTCTGTTGCTGCAATAAGGTAATCAACTTTCTTCATTTCTTTTTCCACAACAAGACTATCATCTTTATCATCATATCTTGGCTTTTAAAGCAATTATTCCAAAAAATTCAATTGTTCATCAAGAACATCATTCATTTTTTCAGTTGCTCTGTCTACAACAAAACATACAACATTTTGAGTGTTATCTTTATGCAACTCTTTTTCTATCATTGATTTTGCAATCAATGAATCATCAACATTTACAACATCATTATAGATTCATTTTTCTTGTACTTTATCTATTTCATTCACTGCAACTTCTGTGCAATCTTCAATAATCTTATCAAATTCTTCAACAAAATTAAAATCATCAATATTTTCAAAAAAACTCATACATAGGTTCAATCACTTCAACACAGTGCACTTTATCTTTCTTAGCTTTTGATGTTACTTCACATACTGCTGGTATAGCAGTCTTCATCCTATCATCATTGACCATTACTTCTTCATGAGAAATTTCACAAATATTGGCTGCTTTATCAGAACCTTCTTCATCGTTGTCATCAACAACAGACATCATTGGAATATTCAAAGAACAAAATGCTACATTGGTAGTTGCTTCACCTTAAATACTTGACTTATAACCCAAGACATCATCATTTTCTTTCTTTGTACCTACACAATCACTAACAAACAAATTATTAGCAAAAATCTTGTCCCTTTTTTCTATCTTTATCTGCACCATTAAATATCTCTGCATATTCTTCTTCAAACATATCACCATCACTTTTTCTATCATCATATACACCATTTTCATGCGTTTGTTTTTCACACGAATCATTATCATCTTCCTTATAAGCACCAAATGGATGAGTGAACATTCTTCAATATTTGCAACATAACTACTGTAGTTTATTTCAAGCCCATCTTTGTCCTTGACTTCTACAACATCTTTAGTGTTGTCTTCTAGATTCATTGTGCCTATATGTCCACAATCATTAGATTCACTACATGATTTAAATTTCTTCATGGGCGTGTCCTTCAAGGACTCTTCTTTGTTGTCTTCACACTTGAGAAATTTATCATCTTCATCACCATGCTGCATGTTAACCATTCCATCATTTTCATAATTTACTTCAGCGACATCTAAATTTGAAACTACATCAACATCTTTATCAATAGAAATTTCAACTTCTTCAAATTCTATTGTTGTTATACAACACACAAAAACCTTATTTCCACCTTCGGTTTTGACATCATTTTCAACATCTGATATGTCAACACAATTGTGAGATTTACAAATAATTTGACTATCTTCTTTTGCTTCTGCAAATTTGTCTACTGAAATGTTAACAGGATGTGACTCAGCCATATATCCCCCCCTTACATCAAACTTTCTCTTCAAATTTTCCCACGCTTCTATAGATTTGTTTGCTTCATCAATAACATAAAAGATATTATCATCCAGATATTGCTGGATGTAACACAAGGAAAATGCATCCTTTGCCTCATCCTGGAGTTTCTTAACTCCATCCTCAACAAAATTCCATAAACCTCTAGCATGCAAGAATTTTTTTATATTAACTGACCAACATTCATAAATTATACCTGAGAAATATGGCGATGGATAATAGATGCTACTCCATGCATCCTCTATATTTTCTTGAACTTCCTCTACTTGATCAGGTTCCTCAGTGGCTTCTCCTAATATCTATGCTATGTAAAAACCAAGTTCTTTTGCATTAGTAATATTTTTCTTCATATATTTAAGCCCTCTTATTTTCCCCATGTCTCTGTCTTCAAATAAATACTTGCATATAATTTATTTTTCTTTTGGATATGTCCTCTCAATCCTCTTTCATGCATAATGGATTTAAATCAAAGCAAGCAAACTTCCAAAACATTGGAATTAAAATCGCTCTACCATTAAACAATATGGGAGCTCTCAACCAGGAAGAATGTCTTCCTTTCAATTGATTAAACTCTATCTAAGGGAACGCTCACAATCAACTTCATCCAGGGACTACAACACTTTTTTTTCTCTTTACACAAGCTATGACCAAGCTTGAACATTTTAAGAAACATAGAGATGATACAAGAGACACTTGTTTTAGCTTCCACCTGGTAAATGATGGCTCAACCCTTAATGGAGAATGGGTGCTCTTACCAATACATAGCTGAACATACAAACTAAACTTACTTCTTCTCTTTCTACGTAGGAAGAAGAGGGTGCTGGAGTAAGAATCAACAACAAGATTTCCAAACAAAATGCAAACGTCTCAGCATTCAATCACACAATTCATTCATGAAGTGAGCACATAACCAACAAACAGAAATTAGGAAGACTCATCTCTGATACCAATTAAGGGGAAGGCAAGGGAGTGCCGCTCTCTTTAACATCAGCACTAATAACTTAACTAACAATTCAAAATACAACTTACAGGAAAGTTGTACTTTACTGGCTGCGACTCACTGACAGAGCTCACAAACTCAATTTAATTTCTACAAGATTGTTGTATCTTGGCTGCTACTGCTGACAGCACACAGTAGATGGTGTTTCAGCTCACTTTTACAGCTAGCAACACTCTATACGATTATTTCAACTAGCTGTGAGTGTTGACATCACCTTCATCACACTCACAAATCACTCACAGCTCTGTTGCAACTGACTTTTAAACAAGTTTTAGATGACCCCTGCATCCATAAACTCAACATAAATATTCTACTGAATTAATAATCAACATTCACATAAAATAAACTTTAATTCATTTAGTTGCTACTGCAGATCGACACCAAAAATAAAAACTAATTTATCTAACTCAAAAATTAGAGTAAACAAACAAAAAATAACACAGTAAAGTTCAGAGTTTCAACTCTGTTTCTATTACTCTCTGTTGTGCATCTTTAGCATACTGAATATGATTTACAAGCTACGTATATATAATATTTTGGCTAAGTCTATGTAATTGACCCTTCGCTATACAAAAATGGAATTATCTCCCAATGCTCTGTTACAGTCTATTACAGTCCGACAGAGTGGAAAATTGTGACGCCTCTTCAAGAATTTGATGCGCTCTAATATCTTAATCAAAACATATTTTCATAATTTATAAATTCAATGTCTGTCAGAGTTTAATTAATTCTCTTCCCTTTCATGATCTGCAACAGGAACGGTGAATGCCCCTTCAACAATTTGATTGATCCAATATTTATTTGATGAGTTGTGGCAAGGGCTACAACTACTTTTTCAGAAATCGATGTGGTTTGTTGTCCCTTTGAAACCTTGATAGCATGGGTGGCGGTCTTGCAACTCTTCAGGATTTCGGCAGCCACAAATCTGGGCGGTGATTCTTTTTCACGCTTCGAGCGGTTAGGTATATTGAACATTGTTGCCTTCATGATGTTTCAGCTGGAAATTGATGTTGATGGTGGAGTAAATAACCACTGCCAACATATGGAAACTCAATGTAAAGCTTCCGGGAAAAATGTACCAAAGAATATAAGGAACACTTGAATTATTATGAATGATGCCGAATACCTTGTAATTATGAGATCAGATTCATTGTCATCCAAGCCTATAGTATATTTGTGGATGATGCCTTGAAAATGCTCAGGAGTGGAAATATGAAAGAACAATGACCTTAACCAACCTCGGATCATTCAATAGTATCCATCACGGTTAGATATGATACTTTTCCTTTAGAGCATTCTATAACTTGGTGTTAGGAAGGACTAGGAATATTGGAAAAGAAGAAATGGTAATTCATGGAGTTGTAATTTGGTATGCTTTTATAAATATGTGTTTAAAATAAAACTCATAGCGAGTATATGAAAAACCTTTTCATGTGCAAATCTGTTTAATAGTATGTGAATTCAAGAAACAGTGAAATTGTCGATCTAACTTGTAATCCCTTGACATGAGAGGGGAAATTCCAACTATTATGTTATGTTGGATAATCCAAGTTTCCATGGAGTTCCTCCTCCATTCTCTATGGTTACCTTAAACTTCTAGGGTTTCCTCAACCCTATGCAACAACTTGGGTTACCATGATACACCATCTAATCATACTTACAGCTTCCACACCAAATTCTAAAATATGAACACCTATCCATGTGATTATGTTTCCTTTTACATATTCTCTCAATTCTAAATTATCTAATCGGAAATTATAAAAGGCCATAACAAATTGTAGCAGAGCAAGTTCAAGTTCTGCTACCTTTCGATAAGTTTATGTGGCCTCAATTTGTATTTTAGGAATTGAAACTCTGTCAATAAATCTGGAAGATGATATGTCTTAATATTTGTCCTCAGATTGCTAATGATATGTGTATGTGAACTATTTAATAAAAAAAATTTGTATTGTGAGAATTGTTTGATATAATCTCTAAGATGTGTGCAAAGTGTTCAATAAAATATTTGAATATAACCATATTAACTAATTAGGAAAAAAATGAAAATGATTTGTATATGCTCTGTAATTTTCTTTTACTTTTGGTTTTCTTACATTGGATTCCTTAAGGATTGTCACAAGAAATTATAATATTTTGACATTAAAATATGCCAATTGGCTCTAAGTACATTAAAAAATTCTCTTATTTGTTTTCTCTATAATAAAAAATTCCCTTGGGATCTTAATCTAAGATTTCCATTGTAAATATTTTCTGTATAGTGATTTCATTTAGGAATCGATACAATATGCTCAATAGGAAACACAAAAGGACAATACAGATAAATTACAATTAGTTCAAGTATTTTGTGCTGTCAATTAATTCCCTTAAATACTTTAGAAGAGATTAATATAATTGTAGTGTGTTTAACTCCCTCCAAAATCCATCTCATAGCAAACCAGTGATCAAAGAGGCCAAGAGCCTAATCACAACAATGATAAAAGCATCAATTGATTTCTAGGGCATGTATTCCACTATAATCATCTTGGTGAACCGCATCCAGTATGTAGGTGACTCTCCTAATTGCAAACTGAGGATATATGCACCCTGCAATTATCTCGACACTGCCTCATCCCCACATGGAAATCCCTAGAGAAATATGAGAATATACAGACTGAAAATATAATGAAAAATTTACTAAAGCAGAGTTCTAGGATAGCAATATAGTGAGATCAATTGAGATAGCGAGATAGTGAGATCAGTCATTGTTATTGAATATTAACTTGTGGCAGATAGTTTAGTTTAATATATCTATTATTTATGCAACTCTCATAGTGAATACATTCACATAGTAACAATGTCGACTACATCATTATTCTCAAGCATTCTAAGAAAAATCTAGCGATTCTCATGGATTGAGTTTTAAAACAACGATCACAATAATTATAGTTTCATTATTAAGGAAAGGAAGAAGAAATATATTTTGGGTTTTAGGACCTTGGTTTTCACACATGCTCAAATTAAATAGGTAATAAAGTTCTGGTACATGCTTTTGAAAATTAAAAAATGTCTAAAATGGAATTACCAATTAGATATCTTACGTTAATATTCTTGGGGACAAACAAGTCCATATTTGGATGCCATTTTCAACGTAATACTGATGAGGTTTCTCCTTAAATTTCTTGTTCATTCCTTGGCATTGAAAGTGGGTAATATCTACATCAATGATATCAAAATAGAGAAAACCTTAAATAATTAAACTTGCATATATGAAAACATCAATCTTATACAAATGAAAAAAAAGAATACAGGTTTATGTCAAGACCCCCAACCTCAACCTCAACTTTCCATAGATTTTTGTGTCCTGCTTACTTTGGATTTCCACTGCACATCACATGAGAATTAGACTAATGTCAATATCAAGCTAGTATAGGAATGGAAAATGGTCAATAAAAGAGAAAGTGAGGCCTCGTATATCCATATACGGCATTTGACCGAAACTAATTTGTGCATTGGATAATCGTTGTTGTAGGCTACCCCACTATGGTTGCACAAGGATGTGTCCAGGATCCAATATTCATGGACTTTCACTTTGCACACTCTTGAGAAGAGTATCATAGTAATTAGAACCAAGACACTTTTCATGGGTGGGATAGTTAACCACATTCATTCTTTCTTGTCATTGAATCTTGTAGACATAAACTAGAATTCCCCTCTTGGCATAGTCCCTTGCAAAGGGGCAATAACCAGTGCATCGACATGGAATCCAACCAAAGTGAAGACCTTCCAACAACACCCCAGCTGTGTTATCTAAGGAATGAGGCTCATCATATTTCCATCACTCATGCAAGAATCATCCCAATTTAAAGAAGGTGACATATTGTAGGACAACATCAGCCATAGATACTTTGGTTTCACACCTTCTATAAACTCCTTACATTTTAACATGTTGGGGCTCGATGTCTCAATCCAAACTAGGTCTGCATGTGGTAAAAATTCCAACCTATGGCGATAGTAGCCATGGTGGAACATTGGAACCTATAAAATCCTTCTCTAGTTCTAGGAAGATCCTAATCCTAAAACACATCAAAAACCCTCAATATTTCGTCCATCTCGTAGGCTTCAAAGTGGGGAAGTTGATCAACCTAGTTGAACTAGAGAGTGATCCTATTATCCTTATCCTATTGTGGGATGTCTAGGTTCCTAATAGAATCCCATAAAACTTCATAAAACAACCTTAAATTGGCCATACCCATCCATCTATCCTCTACACCTTGCAACTCTGTTCCAGTCTTGCTGATAGCCATGGATTTTTCTAGCACAGTAACCAAGGGATTTCCCTTAATATTGGGGTTTGTGAACCCAAGAATTGAAGGATGGTCTCTCCCATCAACATCGTTCTAAATTAATGTAGCCTCCACTGCATCGGTTCTAGCCATTAGAACAGTCTCCACCCCAATTATATCAAACTGCAACCAGGTAGCCACCAGTCTATTTATATCCTCTATAGTACAAACCAAAACCTTACCTTCCTTGTGATTACATATCTTCGTCACTGAGGTCTGGTCCTCGATGTGCACCCTTGTTTTACCACATACTGCTAAGAGCTTATAAAGCTTAGTTATTTCAGTTGTACCACCAAAACCGATGTATCGATCTGCAATGATGGCTTTGAGGTAGTCACTATAAGGTTTCTTAGCCCTCTCTTCTCTGCTCATACTCATTTTTTTCTATCATGATATTGTTGGGAAAAGAATAGGTGATCCACTTTGTTAGGGGAAGTGTCACAGGGATAATCCACAGGATCAAGGCTTGGTTCATTTGTGGAAATATGCATTGAATAATGCTACCACCCAAAAACATAGTTCGTATCTAAATACTTGGCCATCATAGCAACCTGCATTGGATCTAGAGCACCAAATGTTCAGAAATATTTCTTTTTCACTTGGTGGGTTTTCAGTATCCTCCGTAGCTTCTTTGCCAGCTAATTTGATGCATAGATCTGGTGCATAGTGCCTCTCAGATGATATACATACCTAGAAGTGTATGGCCACTGTGTGAGGATAAATCTCTCTGATATCCACCATGTTTGGACCACTGCTACTTCTTCCTCAAATTTCACTTCCTCATCCATTATATGCACCACACTAATTCTACAATGTATTTAAGTTTTACACTTTAGAACACTACAGTGACCCAATGTAGGCTTTTCTTTAAGTTTCAAATCAAATTAATCCCGAAATGGTTGGGATTTCACCCTGGAAGAATATGTTTATCAGAAATAATCTATGCTATGATGCAACAAGGTTTTATTCAAAATTCAAAGTTGGCCATCCAAAGAATTTTTACAAAGAGAAAAAAAAAAAAAATTCTATTTCAGAGCATTAACAACTAGAGTTCACTTTTTCAGTCAAAAGTTCAAAGTTGGTCATGTACATAAATATTGCAAATAGAAAGTGAAATCCATACTTCTCTATTTCATAATGTTTTTCCTGTACTTTTAATTTCCACAATCCGCATCAAATATTATGTTAGGATAATGGCTTGAACATTGATAATGGCATTGGAAACCTATGTCAAAAATACTTCTTTGATAATCATTTACCCAATTGGAAAATCATTTCCCTCAGATTCCCCCAATGAGACATTGAGTGTCTACTTCCCATCCAAGCAACATGCCAACCAATAGTTAGTGCCCTATTCATTTCCTCTTGGGGAAACCACTGCGTATATGTTACCTACATACAATAAAGTGTTGATATAAGAGTCATCTAAATAAACACAACTAGCTGTCAAAATTTTCAAAATTATCAATACATTAATTGAACCTGGATGTATGAGATCTGATATGTGGTCATAGTTTATTGAAATACTTGATTTTTCCTCATCCAATTGGAATAATTATATATCTATATGTAAACCAATGGAGAGTGATACATGATCCCATCTAGCATACCAATCTGTAGATTAAAAATTGTCCCATTCACCACTAATACAAGGAGAACAAAAGCAAGAGAGTTTCCTTGTCAACATTTGAATTATAGCATTGTCCGATGTTCTAAATGAGTGAAATGAACGAGTACCTTGGATGGCCTTCCACTCATATAATGTTGATATATCTACATCGACAACCTTCCAAAAGTATCTATGTACATGTGATTTCCTAGTTAATTGGTCTTCTTTCCTTATTGATCCCTCCTCTGTGACTAAATAACACCATTCAACAATGTAATTTGCATCTCAAATGATCAAAACAGTTGTGAACTTCATTACTTACATGTGTAATGCAATATTGATGCACACACCTGCTCCATCATGTGCACCTTTTCTGTTTCCAGTCTCAAAGTATTTTCAAATATGTGGCACCTTATTCCTTCTATGGAGCATACACAAAAATTGAAAGACACGGGTAGTTTTGAATTTCCCCACACAACCATTAGACCAAATCCAATGTTGTTCCATTTGTATAGTGTTATCCTTCAATCTATTGTAGAACAATCGAAAGTTGTGTTGTACAAAGTTCAAGTTGTGATAGTTTCCAACACTTATGTAGGTGATATGGACCATTATGTTGACCTGGTATGAGTGATAATATATAATTTAAATCTCATTTTGTAGTTGAAGAGTGTATTTTTCTACAAAATCAACCACTGGTAAGATAGTCCCTACATGAAATGTAACCCTAAACGTCCTAAACTGCTCATATTGTCAACGGGACAAATGCACATGCTTTACATACTCTTGTGTTTTTTCAAAGAATCCCTCCATGAAGTCACAAATCCATACCTAGTAGATCAAGAATAAATATTTATATCAATGGATTGGTATGTATGAAATTGAAATCTAATATATATTCAAGAACTCATTGCAAAACTCTGAAGTGGCCAACTGTATTTTTTTCTTTCATTCCATCTATCAATATCATATGTGACCTATTTGAATTCTTGCAAGTTCACCTCCTACCTTCCAAGTTCATGGTAATTGGTCAGATGTATGCATTTGTTCAATAATTCCATTACACCACACCTTGGGCATGTTCTATATATGAAAGATTTTTGATAAAATGTGCAACCTTCTATCATTCTACATAAAATGCTATGAATAAAGTCTCTAGATTACATTGGTGGAAATGTAGTTGAGCATTCCTACACAAGAATGTTGCAATACACACACACATAGATATGTGTGTGTGTGTGTGTGTGTGTGTTTCATAATAAGTGCATAATAGTAACCATACTCAATGTGGTATCAACAATAACATGATTACGAATTATGTTTATTTTAACATACCATGGTTTGGATTTTTTGAAGGATCTTTGGACCAAGTTAAGTTCACTATGTTCATGCCTAAATATCTCATATAATTATGTTTGTGTCATGTGAAGAAGATGTTTAATGTGGTGTTCACGATCCCTTTAACCCCTTCTTGATTTTAATACATATTTTTGGATGGAACAAGGTCTAGTGTTATCATGCCAAAAATCTTGCACTAGTTCCTTCACCGCATCAATGATATTCATGTAAGAGTGTGGAAACCTATTGAATGAAGGCCCAAACATATGTTTGAACAGAGTCAAGTTGTTCTCTTATATAAAAACACCTACTTAGTGTTTTGACATCCAAGTTAACAAGTTTAGATGCAGACTTAAGAAGACGAAGAGCCCTAGTGATTTTGTTCACGATTGTGACAACACATGGCATGTCGCATTGTGATCCTTTGAAAAAGATTTATTTCTAATTGTACTAAATGCATATACTAAAATTATGCCAATATTAGAACTTGGTTCAGTCTATTTGGTCATATTTATCCTTAAATTCCTTCTAACAACAGTCATAGACCTAGGTTTAACAATGAAAAAAATAATATGCACTTATCCCCATCACATTTAGAATCAAAAAATGTATCAATCATTTGTCAATTTTGATCAATAATAGTGTGTTTAGACAAAGTAACTTCAAGTGAACTAATGAGACTTTCATCAACGTGTATACGTTTCGTAGTTCTTTAGCATGTACTTGCCAATGGAGGTAAGGGTGTTGGAATTGTATCATGTACAACAACATCAGGACGCTCTGGCGTTTCAATAGGATCTTGTTTTCTTTCATTCTCTTGTTGGAAGCTAGAGGTGGGAAATTTAACATTCCCTTGGAATGTCTCAATATCATCTCCTCCTTCCACATTAAATCATGCATTCAACTCCTCCCTAACTTTGTCACTTGTATAAAAAAAACACAACAAGTCATCAACTAACATAGTATGAGGTTGACTTGATGTGGGAATTGAAACATCCCCCAGTGAGAACCTACATTTTACTTCTTGATTAGTTCCATGGGGTGCTTGTTCATCAACATTTATTGAAATTTATGGCCCCTCCAGTGAGGTATTTCGATTTTCTTGTCATGGATTGGTAGGAATGACCATGGCATCATCTATGGCTGGGAATTGGATGAGTTTCCATGGAATTCCTTCGACTCCACATATCCAATATTTTATTTTCTTGAATTTCTTCCATGGTTTATTGAGGATTATCTTTCCTTGTTCAATTGTTTCATTCTCTATGACCATAATGAACAATTTACAATGAAAATAGATTCTACAAGTGTGCTCAACTATGAATATGGACTCTCTTTCAATTATGAATATAGGTTATTTAAGCATACTCAATTGTGAATATATATACTTCCTCAATTATGAATATAGATTCCTCAAGATTCTTTAACTGTGAAAGTAATTTCTACCTCACTTATGAATATAGAAAATTATTCATTTGTAAATATAGGTTGTTCAAAATTCCTCGATTGTGAATATCGATACTTCCTCAATTCTGAATATAGATTCCTCAAGCTTGCTCAAATGTGAAAGTATATTCTAGCTCACTTATGATTGTAGATTCTTCTTCAATTGTGCTCATGTAGATTCCTAGAGCTTGCTCAATTATGAATATATAGATACTTCCTTAATCGTGAATATAAAGTCTTCAACCTTGCTTTTGACTGTGGACAAAGATTCTTTCTCAGACCTTAATATAGATTTTTCAAGCTTGCTCAATATAAATTATTCAACATTGTTTTTTATTGTGGATATGTATTCTTCATCAAACTTGAATATAGATTCTTAAAGATTTCTCAATTATGAATGTAGTTTCCTCTTCAATTGTGAACATAGATTATTCAAGTTTGTTTGATTCTGAATGTAGAATATTTTTCAAAAATGCATAGGGAGTCTTCAAGCTTGCATAGATATCTTTTCAAAATATGTACTCACATGGGTATGAAATGACATTGCTTTCAAGGAGACAAAACATAAAGTGTGTAGATTATTTGTAAAATTGTGCAGAGCCAAAACGCCAAAGCATTATAGCTGACAAAAACACTATAGTATTGTTTAATTTCGTAATGCTAGTGCGGGTTCTCTATCACAAAATGCTCTAGTGTTTCTTAAGTCCATAAAGCTAGAGCATTCTTCTCTACTAAAAAAAATCCCAAACATTTAATATGTTTGGTGCACAACTAGGTAACATCTAATGGAGGAAAACACTAAACCAATATATACGAAATAAACGCACTAGCGTTATGGTTATCTGTACACAATTTCTAAGACACTTTATCTTTTAATACTTGCTAACAAATATAATATTTTATTTATTTCCCTATCCCTTCTTATCTTTAGGTGTTTTGGCCTTGATGTTGTAGGGGTTAATAGATTAACTAGGGATTTAGGATAGGGGTTAAGGGAATAGAGTTAAATGGATAAAGGGGTTTAGGTGTTTAGCGGCTATGGGGTTAGAGGGATACATAGCTAAGAGTTTTTGGGGTTTACTATCTAAGGAATTAGGGGCTAGCAGTTAAGGGCTTAAGTATTAGGGGTTAATTAAGGGGTTATATTATTTAGGGTTTATGATCTTTAGGGGTTAGAGCTTAAGGGGATAATATTTAATGGTTTAGAAGTTAGGGGTTAAGGGATAATAAGTGGTTAACTAGAGTTAAGAGAATAAGGTTTTAGGAGTTAGGGGATTTATTTGGTAAGAGATTTAGAGCTCGGAGGTTAGGGTATTAGTGTTTTGGAGGTTAAGGGTTAAGTTTTAAGGGATTATGGGTTAAGTGGTTTAGTGGTGAGGGGGTAAACTTGGGATAAGCGGTTAGTGGTTGACGCATAAGAGGTAAATAGGTCAAGGGGTCAAGCGGTTAGGGGTCAAGGGTCTTATGGATTAGGTGTTAGGTGTTAAGTGCTTAGAGATAAAGGTTTTTAGGGGCACCAATGTTAGGGGGGTTAAGGTTCAATAGGTTTTAATTGTTAAGGGTGAAGTGTTTAAGTGTTAAGGGCTTGTAATAGATTAAGGGATTAGGGGCTTAGTGGTTAAGGTCATAAGAGTTAAGGGATATAGGGTTAAGATGTCAGGGTTTAGTTGGTTTTAAGTTAACTAAGTGTTAATGGGTTAAACTATTAAAGGATTGGGGATTACTAACTTAAAAGATTCTAGCAGATGATGGATTATGTGTTTCTAGGAAGTTATGGGTTTTGGACTTTAGGGATTATGGGTTAGGGGTTTTAGGGTTAGATGGTTAACTATGACTTAGGGGTTAAGGTTTAATAGTTTAGAGGTAAAGGCATAAATTGGTTAATGAGATTAAATATTTATAGGTTAGGGATTTTAAGTAGATAAGGGGTTAGGGGGTTTTATGGGTTAGGGGATTTAAGGATTAAGGAATTTAGGGCTCAATGGTTAGAAGGGTAGGGGTTAAGTCCCAAGATGTTAAAGGTTTAATTGTTTCTATGGGTTAATAAATTAGGGATTTAGAGATTTAGGGATTAGGGTTAAAGTATTATGTATTAGGTTGTTTAGGGGTTAGGGGTGGACTAGGTCTTAGGGGTTAGGGGTTGTGGGATTAGACATAAAGTTGTTAAGGGGTTAAGGAATTTATTGCTATGAGGTTAGATTTTTATGGTTTATGAGGTTAGGAATCAATGGATTAATGGCTTCTAGGAGATGGTGGATTAGTGTTTCTAAGGATTTAGGGATTTTGGGATTTAGGGATTAGGGGTTAGGGGTTTTAGGCTTATGGGGTTAACTAGGACTTAGTGCTTAGGGATCAAGAGTTTAGAGGTAAATTCATAAAGTGGTTGACATGATTAAATGTTTGTGGCCCATTAAGGAGTTAAAGAGATAAGGGGTTAATAATTTTAGGGCTTAATGGTCAGGGGTATAGGGGTTAAAGCCAATATGTTAAAGGTTTAATTGTTTCTATGGGTTAAGATAATAGGGATTTAGGGATATTGGCTTTAATGATTAAGGGTTAGGTTACTTAGGGGTTTGGGGTGGGCTAGGTAATATGGGTTAGAGGTTGTGGGATTAGACGTAAAGTGGTTAAGGGGTTTAGGGGTTAGGGGCTCTAGGGCTTAAGGGATTTAGTGCTCTACGGTTAGGGTGTTAGGGTTTATGAGGTTAGGAATTAATGGATTAATTCCATTTAAGAGATGATGGATTAGGGGTTTCTAAGAATTTAATGTTTTTTTTCTTTAAGGATTATGGGTTAGGGGTTTTAGGTTTATGTGGTAAACTAGGACTTAGGGGCTAGGGATTAAGAGTTTAGAGTTAAATGAATAAAATGGTTAACATAATTAAATATTTATGGCCCGTTAGGTATTTAAGGAAGTAAGAGGTTAGGGGATTTAGGGGGTTAAGAAATTTAGGGCTAAATGGTTAGGGGGATAGGGGTTAAGGACCAAGATGTTAAAGTTTTAATTGTTTAGGGGTTAAGAGCTTAGGGATTTGGGCCTTAACTATTATGGGTTAATATCTTTAGGGGTTAGAGGTGGACTAGGTCTTAGGGGTTATAGGGGTTGTTGGATTATACGTAAAGTGGTTAAGGAGTTAAGGGATCTAGGGGTTAAGAGATTTAGCGATCTAGGGTTAGAGTGTTAGATTTTATGTGGTTAGGCATTAATGGCTTAATGTATTCTAGGAGATGATGGATTGGGGGATTCTAATTATTTAGGGGTTTTGAGCTTTAAGGATTATGGGTTAGGGGTTTTATGGTTAGGGGATTAACCAAAACTTATGGGTTAGGCTAATGGTTTAAGGAATATATGTAAACAATTAAACGACTTAAGGGGTTTATGGGTTAGGGTATTTAGGGGTAAAGGAATTTAGGGCCCTAGGGTTAGGTGGTTATATTTTAAGATGTCACTTTTAAAGAGGTTAGGAATTAAGGGCTTAGGTGTTAAATAGTGTTAAGGGCTTATAAGGGGTTAATGACTTAGGGAATTAGGGGATAGGAACTATGAGGATAACACCCCCCTCCTTCGTATCCCCTCTCTTTCTCTCCCCGCTCACTCTTATCTCTATTAGGCACTTAAAAGACATTTAATCTATGTAGTTTTAAATGCTAGATTGTTTTATAATTCATAAACACTATAAAATTATGTTCTACATAATGATTTAGCATTATGTTTTACATCACGCTAGCTCATTATGTAGTCCATAACGTTAGAGCATTATGTATTTCATACGCACTAGTGTTTGCAATAACAAGACACTCGGGCCTTCCAATCAACACCAGGAATGCGAAATATATATAAATTTAAACATAATGTGCAAGCATTCTATAATGCCTAAAATCTGCCCTCACAAGTGTCTACATTTCATCCGTTGTCCTATGTGGCTTGTTCAGAGTTACCAAGCTTGTGCTATGGAATATGGAAAGCCATAGCTAATTGAGAATTTTCTCCATTTCCACTATATGCATGTCTTCCACCTCTCTTTACAACTAAATAGACATAACCATATCTGACGAAATTTTAGACATAGATAACATTTTTTATGCAGATTCCAAATATGTAATTTTTTCAAAAGAATATTTTTTTTTCCTAATTTTCTTTTGTCATCACTCCTTAAGTAAAAAAACATGTTGTTGATGTTTCTTCCATAACTTTTTCATTTTAGAATTATTTTTTAAGAAAATTGTATGGTGCACTAGAAGACCCTAATTTATACATTCTATAAAAAATCTATATCATGATTATTACATTTAAACCTTCAAAGGATGCACCTACAAAAGACTTATGATTTTCGAGGAATGATCACTTAAATAAGTATTAAAAAATAAAAACATTACTAATTTTATTTTCGAAAAATAGCATTACACTTGTGCTATATGTTCTCTACATACTTGCAAATTTTTGTACTTGAAAGCCATCATTTAGGCCCCCAAAGGATGCACCAACAAAAACATATACCTTATCATTTTCTTGAAAAATAAAAAGTAATCGTTAGTAAAAATGAAACTTGACGTTGTTCTGAATTTTTTTAATATATACAATTTATATGTTCGGAAACTTGATTAATTTTCCTACATTTCATGTTTTTTAATATATACAACTTATATACTTGGAAACTTGTTTAATTTTCCTACATTTCATGTTTTTTACTCAAAGCAAGATATTTTGCGTAATTATCTCAAAAAATCCAAGTAAGTTGAGGGGTGCTTAGTTTTTCAGTTTTCTATTACATCTAACGCCCCAAAAGTGACCCTCATTCACTTACACTCATCCTTAAATTTAAAATCCATCAAATGTTCCTCATCATCTTTGTTTACCTTGTAATTTTTCACTTTACGAATACCCTTCCTCCATCATGCAAAATGGAATTTGTGTTTGTTGTAACCCACAAATCTATATCCGCTCCGCATTGAAGTCTGCACATTAGAATCATGTTGGCACTTTTAACAAACCTCCCGTGGGGACAAAACTTTATGTGGAATGAATCAGGTTAGACTTCCATATTTTCACCGTCCCTCCTCATTTTACACAATATGTTCCTCTCTTTGTTAATATTTGATCATATGCCAAATTTGTATATAAGTTCAGTGAATTTTATGCCTCGGTTTCAAATCCACTCAAATTCGAATTTCAAGCTTCAAACGAAACGAACTTGGTGACAAAGACTCTCACTTGTATTTTCTAATCCCATTGATCCATCTTAGTCACTTTCGGATATTAAGAAATTTTTTTGGCTTGCTTTGAGTAGTGTAATTCTTTCTTTCTCAATTTATTTTTTTGACTACATAAGCATATTTGCACGCCGTGGTAATGATTGTTTTGAAGTGATTTCTTTACTAATTATAATCCCTTCTTTATTTGTAATGATTGTTTTGAAGTACTAGATATGCTAAGTACAATCCCTTCTTTTCTAAAATGTTGGATTGATTACTTAAGCATAATTTGCTAGCTAGATGGAGTAGGCATGCCTCTTTAAATTTTAGAAGTTAAATCTTTATAAATATTAACTGGATTAAAATATTTGGTAATTTAAAATAAATTACTATTTATTTTCTTTTAATTGTTTTAGAATATTATTTGCTTTTAGCTTTAAGAACTAAAATAACTATAAAAATATCAACCATATAAATTAGTTAGTCAAACTTTGTAGGCGGAAAAAAACCATTGAAATTAATAAATAAATAACATAAAATAAATTAGTATTTAAATTTTCTTTTAAATATTTTTATATATTAGTTATGATTAATCTAAAAATTAAAATAATTATCAATATGAACACATAATTGCTTTAATTTTTTAATAGTTATTGAATTTTAAAATATTTATAAAATATGTTATTAATAAAAAAAATATTTAAGCAAGTTGTAATACTCAATACATTATTATTTTATTTAATATTTGTAAAAATAATTTCAAAAATAATTATTTCTTTTAAAAGTTAATTAAAAACTTAAAAATACTCCAAGAGATATGAGTGACAGGTAACCTAAAATTATGTTGCTATCATCAGATATTTCAAAAATTCCACGCAACGTTTTCTTGCAAAACCGTAGGACGGACCCCTGAATTACTTCTATTTGCCATCGTTCACTTTTTGTTTTTATATATATTAGAGAAAATATATTTTTTTAATATAATTGTTAATCGATATTAAGTTTACAAGTTACATTTATCTTATTTTAAACATTTGATAAATTACTCTGCAGTGGCTATAGATTGGACTCGAAGATCGATGGCGATGGTCTTACACTCGTTCCTTCACTTAATGTGTACGTGACTCGACATATTGTTGTGTGATTATTGTTCTTTAATATTTATGTCTTTGATGGGGACATTTATATTTGGTTTACGTGGGAAAATTTGGTGAGCCTAAAGTTTAAGTGTGTTTTTATTTGAAATTAAATGAATATTTGTTGTTTTGTCCGGCACTGATTGGTTGGGAGATGTTGTCGTCACGACTTGGGAGTCCGCTCTCAGGCGTTCAATTGGTTTCCAGGCGGCGAGGTTTTCGCCATCCGGTCTGCATTTGCAGAAGCTCTCCTATTTCTCGCACACAATCCTCATTTTCTTCTTCTGTTTCGCTGGCTTCGTTGTTTGGTTGCTTGCTTTTCACCTACATACTTAGAAGGACGAAAAATACTAGTTGCTTGTTTTCTCTTTCCCCGCAGACTAAGAAGAGGGAAGGAAGGCCAGTGAGTGAAGAAGTTTTATTTTAGTGGAGTTACAACAACTACATTTGATGTAGGGATTTTTTTGAGGTTTTATTTTTGTTTGAAATGTACCAAGTGCCCTACATGGGTAATTAATGTAACACATCACTGACGAAAGAGGGTTTCGAGCTAGCGTATCGCCTTAGAAGAGGAAGATTGTGAGTAGAGAGATTGTGAGCATCGCGGAATCAGTGGAAGTCTGTGTTAAGGCTGCACCGGTGCTCTTGACAAGCTTGGGGACTGTAACTAATTTTTCCTCTCATTTTCCTTTCTTAGAAAAAGGGTTCAATGTCGTATTTTTGCTTTCTTTGGATTTTATTTCATCTATTTTGGTCAACCAATTCGTTGTCTATTAGTGCATTCAGGGAATTTTAAATGTATGAAGTATAGCCTAATGTATTGAACTCATACTGTAATGTATTTACACAGGTCACTTTATCTAGAGGGTTTTGCTTACTCTCGAGGAAAAACAGGTCCCATACAGCATCAAGTTAATTGATACCAGTAACAAACCTGACTGGTAATGTTATGATTCCGAAGCCCATTCATTTTTTCTCTTTTCTCTTCTA
Source organism: Pseudotsuga menziesii (assembly GCA_001517045.1). NCBI lineage: Eukaryota > Viridiplantae > Streptophyta > Pinopsida > Pinales > Pinaceae > Pseudotsuga > Pseudotsuga menziesii. The sequence goes on from LPNX010036770.1 coordinate 76,697, forward strand.
TTGTAGGCTTTTCCTTCATGGCTAGTGTGAGACTTCCTGTGTAGATGTGGGAATTAGGGGGGGCTGATTTGAATATGTTGGTGCACAGGTTTTTGCATATAAACCTTGAAGGAAAAGTTCATGTTCTGAAGATCGATGATAAGTGGGTTCCATACTCCGATGTTATCACCCAGATATTGGAGGAGAAGTACCCAGACCCACCTTTGAAAACCCCACCTGAGAAGGCAACTGTGTATGTATTCTTAATTCTCTATCTTTATTGCTTCCATAATGTACAATTTAACGATGGAATTATACATCTAGTAGACCCGGAAGTGGAAAACAGGTTGTATACCAACCAAAAGAAAATTATATGTACTAATTGATGCTCTTTAAAACAACTCAAATTTCTTCTTTCATGCATCAAACTATAGCTCCAAATCCATAGGTGCATATAGAAACAATTTTGGGTTATAAAATCAAGCAAGTCCACTCTAATAATATATGTCTCTAATTTGTTCTTCCATTCACTCTTTCCAACAATTGTTAATATATTATTTACATTATTTACGTTCGATGGTGCTCAGTGACCATCTTTATAATCTATATAATCGGTGTTTTACCGCCATCAAGATTCTCTCACCTTGCTTTCACTATGTCTGGTCACATTACATGATTTGTCTATTCAGAGGCAGGCATAGAATATGAGCACCTCTCATTCTAGTTTTTCCTAGCACCCACAACAAATCTGTAACAACAGGTTGTTAAGGGTCATTGCTTCCAAACAAAGACTTATTTTTCTCCACAACATTCATTTAGGAGGCCTAACAACTGAGTCCTTCCATGTACACCCTTGCGTGTTAAATTTTATTGTCTCCCTAATTTGCAGAAAATGACTCCACTTCATCCTAGTTTGTAACTGCTACTATTGTTCCCACTTGTTCCTCTTCTTGGAAACTTCCTTCTCAGAAGATGCATCTTCTTGCATAATAGAGTAATTAATATTTCCAAACTATTCCTTGAACTTTTCTTCTTGATTGGGCAATTCGTCATCTTTTTTCCCCTTCATAGTTATTAAAGGATCTATCCTTGGCAGCACTTCCATCTCTTTATGCCACTCAGAAGTGGATATCTATATGGCATATGTCTCTAATTAACTCATCCATTCACTCTCTTTCAACTATTGCTCACATAGATATGCATGATGTTCACCATCCATTTCTATACTCTACATAAAATTTGTTCTATGAATTACCGCCATCGAGTTCTCCCAACTTGGTTACCGTCCCACTGTGGTTACCGTAGTTTGTTATCGTAGGTTGTATGTCCGCCTATAACATGATTGGATTTTCAGGAATACGCATACAGTCTGAGCACCTCTTCTTATTTTATACTCTAATGATTAATGTCCATTTCAAGTGTCGTAGTTTGTTATCGTAGGCTGTATGTCTGCCTATAACATGATTGGATTTTTAGGAATACGTATACAGTTTGAGCACCTCTTCTTATTTTATACTCTAATCATTAATGTCCATTTCAAGTGTCTTAATAGTTGTCTGGTTAGGGTCGTTGCTTCCAAGAAAAAGTTTGTTTTTCTTGCTTTGTATAAATACTATTCTGAAATAAATTATAGGAGCCACATAGATGAACTTGTATAGAGATAGTAATGGAGAAGGTTATTATAATGTTATTGTAAAAAGAAAAGAGATTGGTTTCTATTGACCTTGAAACATAAAATATTGGCCTTCTAATATCTCTTTGTTGGCATGGGTATGTCTAAGATAAGAAAGTTTTTGCTACAAGTAAATTCAAGGTGAAGAAGATGGTAGACATGAATCTACAAATAAGAAAGCTATTGAGTCCTCTTTTATGGAGTCTATATATTTCATTGCAGTTAATGCTTTTTTGTATGCATGGAAGGTGCTTAATCTCTAGTTATAGGTTATATTGTTGCTTACTCTCTATTTATAGGGTTGTCAAGTTCTGTATGGCCTTATTTGGTGTACTGACAAATGGAATAATTGTATTACATCTTATGCTCAATTTTCTTTCATTTTATGACTAATATAATTAAGTCATGTTTAAGGTTGATTCATGAGCATAGGAATTAGCGTATGATATTCTAATATTATAAATTAATGATATTCTAATATTATAAACTAATGGTATGCTCAAGTGCTATTCGTTTATAGTTTATTCTCATGTGTTATTCCTAAAGATACATCCTTAATGAGAATGTTCTTTGCAGTTGATGCAGTATCCAGTATTTCATTATTACTTTAAGTTTTAAACATTTGTGTTGATGTGGAGGGTCAAATATCTTCTCAACATTCATCGACTTCTTGAAAATAAAGGACCCTAATGATGGCACAGAGAAAGCCTTATTGAATGAATTACATGCTTTGGACGAACATCTAAAAGTTCATGTAAGTACTAAATGGCTAAAAGATGTTGTTGGTTTAGTGTATATTTCATCTTGATTTTGTATGATAAAATATTTGCCTATTATTTAGCAATTGAGGTAGTCCTAATTCATGAGATATGAATGCGGAGCATATTATTGGCATCTGATACCAAATCCCTAGGTTAACAAATAAATTGCTACTATCAATTCATTTTGCAAATTGTGAAGAAAAAATTCGTTGATTAGACAAAGACTTCCTTTGGGAATTGTGTATTTTAAAATAAATTACACACTACAATTAATCCATCATTGAATTATTGCTATTTTAGCCGTATTTCGGTGAATGATGGCTTAATTCAGTTTTGCATGGAGGAATGGAAGACTCAAAGTAGACATGGGTCTTGTAAGATGGTGAAGGTTTGGGTGAGAATTTTGTGCAAGAGTGGGAACATACCTGGTCGCAGCATCAACCCTTCACTTCCACTTCTCCTAGAAATAGCTTCGACGCGGCCCTCAAGAGGTGGATTTAGGTAAACGGGATCTCTCAGTACCTTTTATTGTTAACTATTATTTACCATAATTTAACCTAGTATTCTATAGTTGATATCCTATATGTTATTATTCATAAACTATGAACATATTGATATATTTTAATTACAGGCAAGAGTCAGGTTAACTATTGCGCAAAGAAATAGAGCACGCAGCTGGCAGCTCAGAATGGCAGAGGAAGGACACCAAAAAATGGTCACGTCGACCACTAAATTAATGCAGAGTATCCCATGAAACAACATGGATAAATGAACTCCCAACGCAGCATGACAGAGGCAACCAGAGAGACACGCCATTGATATGGCATGACTCTCACCAAACGACGTACAAAGATTTTCCATAAGAAACTACAGACCCATGCATCATAATCCTTTGCCTAAAATATGTTTGAGGAAAGAATATTTACAGAACAATTTCTTGATGTGGAAGTATCTAATGTTTACTATTTACCACTTTTGCTTTTGGCTTGAGCAAAGTATGTTTACAGAACAATTTCTTGATGTGGAAGTCTCTAATGTTTATAGTTTATGGCTTTTGTTTTCGGCTCTCGTTTAGTTATTGGCTATAAATCTAGTCAAACTATTCAAGGAGGAGAAAAAAAAAACAGTTTTCGTTCAAGGTATTTCCTCTTTATATTATTATGAATATGATTTGGTTATGGTTTCGTTCAAATATTTACATGAATGCGAACTGTAAATTTGGTTATGGTTTCATTGTAGTCAATAAATCCCAAAGTTGTTTGTAGTACTTTAATGGCAATATCATGATCTGATCTGGATACCCATGTAGAGATCTGTCAAGCAGGGGCCTTAAAATGTGGTAGATCAGAAAACAACGAAGTTGTGATTGTTTCTTTTTATCATGCAGTCAACTAATAATATGGTTAAAGCTTGGATAATATTCATTCTGATTTTTTATTTTTATCATGCAGTCAGCTATTCAAATGTATTCAAATGGTTAAAGCTTGGATAATTAGGTTGCCGAATTTGTTTTTTAGAACCCAATGAAAATGTCTTGGATAAAATATAGAGCTCTAAATTTATTAAAGTATTTTGACTGTTCATGGAGCCTAATATTATTCATATAAATTATGGGAGAATCGTAGATCCCCTATTAGAGGCCGTCTGAGTACAAGAGATCGAGGCTTAGCAGAAACAAAAGAACTATTAACAGAGCCTATGGAGGTGTTCTATCTGGTCCAGCTATCTGTGGTCAGTAATGCCTTTTTCTTGTTAATTTATGGTTATATTTTCATTTTTTTAGCCTCGAGATTGTAGCTTAGGGTTTCATGCAAGCCCATTTATTTATACATTTTCTTTTTATTTTCCTCATTTAATATTTTTACGCCTTACAGCCTTTGTTTTTTGTTTCCTAAGAATTCCCCAGCTTCTCTTCTCTAAAATGAATTCCCATCCACGACTATGTCCATAAGAAATATATGCAACATTGTCAATAGAAAATCTATGGATAGGGGGCTACGCCATCCACAACCATGTCAATAAAAAATATATGTCACTATGTCAATAAGAAATAGATGGAAAACATGGTATCACACCTAAGGATATTTAGAGTGATTTCAGAAAATCCCAAGAAAAGAATGAGGCTGGACAGGAGACTCACACCTAGGGAGATTTGGAGTGATGTCATAAAATCCCAAGAAAAAATTAAAGCTAAAAACAAATTTGATGGGGAATTTGAGAATGGCATTGGTATATCTCATCAACACAGTAAAATCCACATAGAAGTCCACATAAAAACCTAAAAGTATGCCATCCTAGAACAGGATACTTGGACCTAATGTATTTAAAAAAAAAATCTTCGGACATGAATAGGGCATCATGGACAGCGAAAGGAATTAGAAATGAACATTATAGAAAAATTAGAAACAATGGGAAAACAACAAAATTAAAATAACTTTATCCATTTGAGGACTAAGCTAAGGGAATAAATCCTATCATTCATTAAGAAAACACTACCAATTCCCGTGAAGTGAAAGAAGAGAAGTAATGTGCATACCTTGGAAGTTTCAACCCATTTGTTATCTATGAATTCGAGATGGGGGCGCAGTTTGAAATGATTAAATATCATCTCTTCATTTGTCTACAAGAAATATATTATATACTCATGATTGTTAATTACCTTCATGACCACACCCATTATTCTCATAAGCATGAACTTTTCCATACATAATAAACTAAACTTTACTCTGCTCCGAAGAGAGTGACCTTATGCGAAACTCATCTACTCTCTCCCTCGGTTGTTTTGTATCATCCTCATCGTTCTCAAGGTCTATGTATTCCACCAAGTACCCTTCCCCCACCTTTTTTACAAGTCGTTCATAGAACCAGGCCCCTCTGAACCCCTCTTCATCATTGGACACCTCCACCAGGTAACCATTGCTCAACTTCAATTTCTCCTCCTCACTCAACACTACAAAATCAAGGTATGTTCCCACTCTTGCACAAATTTTCTCACTCAAATCTTCAACAGATTAGAAGAACCATATCTACTGTAATCAAATAATAGTCTTCCACTCCTCCATGCAAAACTAAATTAAGCCATCATTCAATGAAACATAGCTAAAACAACAAATTCATTTCTTCAGAAGAGAAGGACAGTGGTGGATATGCAATGCACAAAATTATAAGATAATAAAATTCTATAAAACATTAATACGACCTAAGAGCAACAACGCCCTCCCACGATAATGGTGACCATCATGTTCAAAACTTGCTGGCTACTAGGAGTTTTGTCCCGTGTCTTCGACATGCCTCCCATAGTAATGGATGCCATCATTTTCATAAGATTCTGGGTGTTGGGAGTGTTCTCATGTGCATCCATGGCACGTATAAATAGTGGAAGCCGTGTGTGATGGTGGGCATTAAATGAAAATGCCACATACATTAGAGGAAATTTCAACTCAAAATGGGCCTTTTAATCATAATTCAAATTCCATATCATCATGTGTTAGCTAATGAAAATTATTTAAATTTGAAATACCGTATAGGTCTTATACAAATTTATAATATAAATTTGGGGATAGGTATTATAAAAAAAAAAAAATTGTTTGTTCATATTTTCGACATATCTCCCTCTGTTTTTACTCAAATTTCAATTGGGAGAGCTCCCTAGATGCAAAATTAAATTCTTCATCCAACGAATACCCACTCGACATACTTTTGATGGACACCGCTACCCCCCAAAAAAGAAATACTTGAAAAACGTGATGATGACATCATCATCACATTTTTTCAGGTATTTCTTTTTTTGGGGGTAGCAGGGTCATCATCAGGTTTGTTCAGGTATTTCTTGTTTTTTGGGGTAGAGGGGTCCATCAAAAGTATCCTGAGTGGGTACTCGTTGGATGCAGAATTTAATTCGCATCCAACAAGCTCTCCCAATCGAAATTGGAGTAAAATCACACGGAGATATGTCCAAAATATGAACAAAAACAATAGTTTTTTTCTTTTCTTCGTCCAAAATTAATAAATATTATTTTATTATTTTATTATTTTTCTTAGGAGGTCCATTTTGAGTTGAAATTTCCTCTAATGTTTTGCATGGCTTATAGATTCCCTAAGCATGACACATGGAGTGCTTCTTGTTTTTTGTTATGATATTTTCTTTCGAGGTAATTCGATGTTTGTCCATGTAGCATGAATATTGACTAAATGTTTTGTCCATAGTATCATTTCCTATAGAAAACTCTATACAGTTTTGTTCTTTTCTTTAACCAAAAATAAAATTGATTAATGAACAATCCATGTTATGTGTGATACAGATGATAGTTTGGAATTTTCAGTTGAGAATTTTTTACTATTTATAAACCTTTTTAGCTGACAATTTTAAGGTCCAAAATTGTGGAAACACAGTATTTAAAATTTAAAACTTGAAATTGTTGAAGTTGAGAATCCACTTTTTCAAATTCTTATATTAAAAGAAGACATAATAGTCACTCAATGAAAAATTAGTGAAAAATAATTTATGTTATTCCAAAACTGAGTTTATTAACTATGTCAATATGGACTCAGACTCGGTGTATAGACTAAACCATTTAGAAATGAAGTCTGCCAAGTTTTTTTCACATTTGTTTGTAACGCCTTCACTTGTATTTTTTATTTTTCCAAATTGATTAGGTTCAGTGAAATTGATTAGGTTGAGTGAGATGGGGTCGACACTGGCATTGTTTGTAACACCTTCACTTATATTTTTTTATTTTTCCAAATTGATTAGGTTGAGTGCGATGGGGTCGACACGGCGTCTCTCCTATATTTAATCACGATTTCATTTTCACCAATTTATGCTCAGATTGGCCATCTACCCTCAACTGTGATGAATGGCACATAAAAAACAATTACCGAATTTTTTGGAAAATTTTATAGTTTTATGTTAATTTTGATTACTTGATCATATAGTAAAATGTTTAACAAAATTTTAGCCTACAATGTGCAAACATAGTATATATATATATATTTTAAATTTCATAATATAAATATTTTTATCATACTATATTTGAGTAAGAGGTAAAATTATTTTTTATTTACATATTTTTATTATTCATTTGTGTGTGTGTTTTTTTAAATATATATGTATAAATTTGTTACATAAAGTCCATGTGGTTTTTATATTTGGTGAGTGTGTTAAAATAATCTATGTAATGTCTTTTTCATGTAATGAATTTTTCATTTATTTTTAATTTTAACTCAGGTTATTTATTTTTAATTTTTATATTTGGTGAGTGTGTTAAAATAATCTATGTAATGTCTTTTTCATGTAATGAATTTTTCATTTATTTTTAATTTTAACTCAAGTTATTGAGGAAGGCTTGGAATTTGACCATATGCCCTCTCGTCAAAATACTATTGAAAATCTTAAGAAACCATTTCAAAGAAAGGGCAAATAATTCACATAAACTTATTTTCATGATAAAAAAAAATCAAAATGTTGTTAACTTTTATTAATAGTTTTTTTTTTAAGATAGGTGTATATTTACATAAGTGGTTATTATGATATATGTAATAATGGAAATGGTTGTCTTGCTTTATTAAAACTTTTCTATTTAATTGAGGGGTAGGTGGTGAGTTTTCCTTCATTGAGGAATATTTTGCTTTCTTTCAATTTCTTCTTTTTCTTATATTGGCTTAGCATTATTCAAATATGGAATGGTGCCTTCACTTTTATTGCCTTTCTTTTTCCTTTTAACCCTTCCTTTAGAGGATAAGCTACTTTTCAAGCCCAAATGTGCAACTCCTAGAGAGAGGTGGGTACCATTTTAGAAGGAGAAGTTGGTTTCCAACTCTCATACTGAAGGAATTAACTTAACCACCCACCAAGCATCAACAATTTATCATCTATCTAATAAAAAATGGTTCATCCCTACTTTGTATTTACGCTTGTCTTTATGTCCTTCATGGCCTATTTGAGATGTAGTAGTCACAAAGCTGGTAAAGCTCATCCTTACTTTGGATCTATTGAAATAGAACTCGAGTCTAAAGTCTTTTAAGTAGTCAAATCTTTACCATCCTCAAAAAGATGCCCAAGTAAGCTATAACTATATTTATTCTATTTTTATTGAGTTTTAAGTAGAATATAACAAAATTTATTCTATTTTTATTGAGTTTTAATTTTTTTGCAATGGTGGCTCTTGTTTTTTAATATAATCGGTAATAGATGTTAAGTCTACAAGTAACATTTATCTTATTTTAAAAATTTGATAAATTACTCTCCATGGCTATAGATTGGACTCGAAGATCGATGGCGATCATTAAAATGAAATACGTTGGATGCCCGGTGTCTCAACCGCCTTCCACGTGGTCTTACACTCGTTCCTTCAATTAATGTGTAGGTGACTAAGCATATTGTTCTGTGATTATTTTCTGTAATTTTATTAAAATTACATGTTTGCAGGTTGAACAAAAGTTTTTGAAAAACCGTTTTTACATAAGATTATTAAAAACATATTTTACCTTTCCTATATGAAGTGTCATATCTACCTCTCTACGGTGAACTGTTTCCACTGTCACATTACGTTAATAAATTCTCCACTAGCAGGGTTACAATAAGCTTAATTTATTATTGTTTGTTTTTAGATAGATAAATATTTTTTTTTTTATAAATATTTAAGTTTTCAAATTTATTTTATTTAGGTTAAAATAATAATAATTATCAATTTTTTTAATTATTTAGTATTATTTATTTTATCATAAAAACCAAAGTTTTCAAATTAATATTAAGTTAATAATAATAATAATTTTTATTTTTACAATATTTTATAGGTATTATTAGTTATATAATGTTTTATTTTATTTTCTGGGCCTAGAATACACTGTGAATCAGTCTATGGTTAAAATCTTTATTTCTTTTATATTTAAGCTAATATAATTTCCATTTTTTTATAGAAATGTTATGGTGTATAGAGAGCTTCCGTATATGCCCATTTTGGCTTTCGTAAATGTCCATATAGATATGGAAGGATGAATATGCATATACAGAAGCTCTCTTTCATATATGAGCATTCTGCCTTCTGGAATATATATAAGTTCTCTTTGGTATATGTTTATTTTGGATTCCTTAAATGAGTATATATGGCATTTTGGATTCAGAAGGCAGAATGAGCATCTACGGAAGAGCTTCCATATATGAGCATTTTTCCTTCAGTATATGCGCATTTACAGAAGCCGAAAACCAAAATGCGCATATACCAAAGATACACCAAGCACTAAAAAGGATCCAACTTTTTAAGATATAATTTATTTTTAAAATTTTAAAAGTAAAAAAATTTGACTTCTTTTGTTTGATAGATGTGAATTTAATTTTTGATTTTTTATTGTATACTAACATAAATTTTTTAAATGATTTTTTATATATATATTTTTTACAAAGCATAAACCCATTTAAAAAGGGCTCTACTAAGGAGCCAAATGTTTTGTAAATCAATGTTTAAAAGGATGTGCTAATAATTTATTGCGTCGAGAGGCGTTCTACAGCCTAGTATGGGGGAGATCTTGTTACGTAACTTTTCATAACGTTACATAGATGTCAGCTATAAAAAACAAAACTTTTAATTATATTCCAAAATAAATTTCGCCGACAAAAACAACCTAATATGGGAGAAATGTTGTAATGTTCCTACCTCACAAAATAATAATAAAAAAATAAAAAAATTAATTATTGGCCATAAAAAATGTCGGTGAGAAAAACAACACAATATAGGGCAGAGGTTGTAATGTTTCTACTTAACAAAATAATAAAAAATAAAAATTTGAATTATTGGCAAAAAAAATGTTGGTCGTGCATATGGTTTTAAAACCATGTGCAAGGCCTCCTAAAAAAGCCTATAGTTTTATTGTACATGGTTTAGGAGGGCCTTACAAATGGTTTTAAAGCCATGTGCAAGGCCTCCTAAACAACCCATAGTTTTATTGTACATGGTTTAGGAGGTAGTTGAAAATGGTTTTAATACCATGTGCAAGGCCTCCTAAACAACCCATGATTTTAGGAGGGCCTTGCACATGNTTTTTGGTATGAAATACATTAAAGCTGATAGTTGAGTGCAATACTTAAGAAGAGGTCTGCACCTCCAAAGATTTGATCCCTTTCAAAGCTTGATAGAGCCTAGGATTTGGATCTATGCTGGTTTATTGTCAATAAATGTTAAAAAAACCTTTAAAAAAATATGCTATCAAGCAAATAGCAATCTTCCTTATGTAGGATGTTTTTTCAAGCGATCCTATGTTTTAGCTCCGTGAAGACTAACAGGAGAGTTTCAATAAATGATTCTCGTGCCCAACAATGGGAGTTGTTGAAGTTGAACTTGAAGGGTCGATGTTTTCTCATTTCACGTAATTACTTATTTGGGAAGTCTGGGACTTGAGTTTGCAGTTGAAGCTATGCATGATGTTTTTCCATTAATCTAAATAGGGTATTGAAAATAGCAAAGAGAGCAAAATTGACTCTAGTTAAAACGAAGCTAAAATTAATAAATCTGTTAAATTACAAGGAAAAGTAAAAGAAAGAGTTACAAACAAAAATAGAATATTGTGTGAGCCCGCGCAAAGCAAGGTTGTCAACTTGTCGTTGTGTACCCACGGCATGATCGTCACGGTAGACACGACAGATGCATGATCGTCAAGGCAGTCACGGCAGGCGCGTGTCGTCACGGCAGTCACGGCAAACGCATGATCAAGCCATGTTTGACGACCGAGCCACCTGATGCATATAAACAAACACTCAACGGTATTGCCCACACTCAACACTCCCTTTAGGATGAATCGTTCTCCTGTAACTAGTTTGGAGAATTATGTTTTACCAACAATTTTCTGCATGAAGAAAAGTGTAATGGGTAGGATTGAAAAGAATTGGATTCTTGTTTACCGATATATCAGCCCATCGAAAACGGTGGCTCTGCGTGACGGCTACAAAAAGGATGCATACTCTGTGACCCTCGGGTATTGAGTATCAATCACTATATCACACAACCAGTTAGATTTTTCGCTGTTTTAGAGTATGTTATAGTATGTTTGATTACTTGTTAGCACAACAAGTTGTGCTTGATCTGGAATGAGCCTAATTATCATGTATATAATCAGCTTTTGATGAAACAAGAATGTGTGATTAAACAACTTATATGCTTGCTCTGCAGTGAGGCTAATTTTCATATATATCAGTTTTCAATATAATGCAAAAGGGTTGAAAACTTTATTTGCTTGTGGCATACACCCTTCTGGAAATAAGACTACTTGGTGAAACGAAGTAATGGACACGGAGCCCATGTCAGCAGGTAGTATTCAGTCATTTCAATTTGCTTATCTTTTAATGTTCTATGTCTTAAGGACAATCCAAATGTATAAAACGGTTGTTAAACGCTATGAAGTTGTTAGATCTGTGTGAATCATTTATGGGTCAAGCTGATAATAAAACTAGTATTTTAAAAATGACGTACCAAGATTAAATCTTGAAACTTGAAAACTTTGAAGAAGTGTATAATTCAATGTTATTGTTTTAATTTATCTAATTTTTATGTTCTTATATTATTTTAAAATTTTTTATTATAATTTAGTTTATCAATTATTTTTATAATATTTTATACAAGACACCTGTAAAATTGAAAAAGTTACATATCTCTCCTACTGGATTGTAAAATAAACTTCTTTCACGCAAAAATTATATTTGATGAAAATTTTTGACAATGAAACGGTCTAGGTTTTATCCAAAATTCTCTTCGATGACATAGACAATGAGAATTCATTATTCTTTCCAATTGCTTTCTATGACTGATACCGAATAGTTGACTCTTGTTCTCACTCGAAGTCTCGAATAAACAAATTCGGTAAATTCTATTCTATCATGATTGATGAATCTCAGCTTGCATATGTGTGGCATAATGCACGGAAGATTAAAGCTCAATAAAAGAATACCCCTACTTCCTCTTTCATTATATTCTTGACGCATGTGAGCATTAAATGATGCAAGAATCTTGTGTCAGTTATGGAATTTTTTTGACATTTCAAACCTTTCAAGCAAGGGCCGAGGGCAGCAATATGTACGTGACTTATTTGATATTCTTGAAAGTAAAGGGGAGTAACAAATCTATGAAGAAGTTTACATACAAGAGGTTGGTGATTGAAGGATTTTGATAAGTAGATGTAATATCTGAATTTTGACTCTTGCAATGTATTAAATTAAGTTATATAAAATGATGTAAATATGTTAGTAAGAATTTTTAATGTAGAACCCAAGGCCAAGACCTCAATAGTGAATTGGTTGATCCAAGATGACTATATATAGAGAGCTAGAGGGGTTATGGTTCTACTAGATGAGAAGAGAAAAGGGGGTTTATGGGAGATTAAATCCTCTATTTTCAATTTATAACATTAAAAGTCATGTGTTTTTTACCTTGTGACTTAAATTAGCCATTTACCCCTTTTGACTTAATAAATCCAATGATTGGAACGGAAATTCTTCTCATGTAGTTATGGAAGCATGGGTTGAATATGCTCATTGTGAGTATTGTAAGAGTCCTTTATTCTAATGCTCAGGTTATAATTCATCCTACAGATCATGGTGTCAAATGAAACCGTTGGGAACACAGTTGACCTACCCAAATTCATTGAACCCACTTAAGAGGTCAAGATCCAATAGAAAAGACAAATCCCATCTACAACCAACCCTACTAAGAACAATACCAAGAGCCTATGGACCATCAAATTTTGATATCACTAGATTTTAAAATGGGAGGAGCTATATGTAATAAATTTGTATCACCCTAGATATATAGAGTTATTACATTCTTCAATATCAAATAGAAACAATAGGTTGGATAAAATTATTGAAAGATATGCCACTCTACTTGATCTTGCTTTGATTTCTTTGTTTCTTTACTGTGTTATTCTTTTTCAATCAATGATTTTCGTGCTTTTGCTTGGATTGTCTATATTGTTTGCAAAACATCAAAATATTTATTTTAACAATTAAAGCAACATCAATTCTCCACTAACTGTCAATGAGTAGTTAAGTCATTAACATGTCTGATGAACCATTATAATTAAAATGAAAGGAACATGTTAGGTGTGGATCAATAAATTGAGAATCAACACCTACCTTCACATAACATGATGACTTGGTATTTCATGAAATATTACACTTCATATAGATAGATCGACAATAAACAATAGGAGCAACATTGTATCGTTTTTTGGATTTTCATTATTTGGCACTCTGAAAGAATTTCAAGTCTAGAAGACATTTTCATAATGATTATGATACAAACAACTAAATTATAGTTTCCAACACATAATCCTAGATAATCAAGGAAACATTTGAAATTAAATTCTATTAATGTCCATAGATGCCAAAATAAATCAGTGGGACTCTAAATGTCAACAAGTAATGACATCAATACAAGGAGTGTAGCTAAAGCATTTCCTAGCTAACCAATCTAGACTTTTGGAATTCATTGACATCTACTTCATTTTCATCCTAGAGCTCGTGAAAATATAATGGAATTCCAAAAGTTATTCTTCTCTATATTCAATTGGTAAGCTTGCTTTGTTCCAAGCATGCAAGGCACCTTTTGGATGTAAAATAATTGTGTAGCCTTATGTGATAACAAATAGGCAACTATCAAAGACATGCAAGAGATAATTTGTTGTTAAATGTTCAAATTGAGTTTTGAAATGTTCAATTGATAACATCCTTTAGTATATTAAATGGCGTTGAAGTACATGAGAACAAGGTTGTCGAATTGAAATAAAAATCATAAATGCAACCTAGTCATATTAAATAATTAGAAGTAGATTCATGAATGATCCATTCTAAAGGAAGAACACAGAAATTACTTTTACTGTAATTTCCTTTTACACATTGAAACACATAAAGAATAAAACCATCTACTATAAGTCAAGTGAAAAGTTAAAACCATATGATTTGGCTATTCATAGAGACTGAGATTGTTCTAGCAATTGGATGATGGAAATGGATAATGAGTGATCACAAAATTAGTTCATGTAGATCCTCGCCTCTTACACATAATAAGTATGAACTTTATGATTCACAAATAAAATTTGAGTCAAATATTCAAATATGCAAGAAACCATGGAGCCTATTCCATATACTCCCTAAGGAGCCAAGGAGAAAGAACTTTACCTTGATTGTTGACCTTCTAAAAGATTTGGTGCAGGCTTCATGATGCCCCCTATCGAGCATGCCACTAATCTTTTTGATATTTTTCCTATTTTGATATGACATCAATCAAACACGCACAATATTCATAAGCTTTCAAATTTGAAATCACATATCAATCAATATTTGACTGTTGGAATGAATTTTTAAGATGCAAATTGATTGGAAGACCAACAATAGAAAGTACAAGGAAAATATACTTTCCAAAAATTGTGGATTTTCTTGTGTGCATACAAAAAGACCAAAGAATAAAAATGCAACATTTCTAGCAATATCCGACGTTGTCCAATCTTTTATTAATTTGAAACTTTCAAATTGATAGAACCATATTTACTTCTCATTGACATTTCTCCATGCTCGATGCACTTCCTGAAAAAATCCATATTCAACTCTTCAAATCTATCCCTAGTATTAGTAATGGTTGAGTAGGAGTCAATACCTTCATAGAGAGAATCAATTTGAATGGTGGTCTGGGTAGTTGATGAAAAGGTTCCATATTTGTTAAAACCATGGAAGGAATCTCTTTGGCTAACCGCCATACATAGCAGCCATTGCATTTGACTTGGAACTACCTATGCCAATCGAAAGAGTTAAATAAGCAACGAAGAAGGTAGCGAAGAAAGCACCAGTCCTAAATCATGTTAATCTCATGAAATGAGCATTCCTTTGTTTGGTTCCGGGTCCACCAATATCAAAGCAAGTAGGAAATCAAATGCTTCTCATTCCTTTGTAAGTTACAATGCAGATGTGGGAAGCTGGGCTTATCGCCAACCCTTGCAATGACCTTGAAAGACCATATCTTCACATTTCTCTCAAATTTTGAAAGGATCAAAGAACCTCCTACCAATCAACGGCTTTGGATCTGTTATAAGATAAGAATTTGATTTAGGTTGAATTGTTCTCAACATAGGGATGGGAGAACTTCATACCAATCAACCACTGTGCTTCATAAATAACATAACAACCGACTTAGATTAGACATACAATAAGATGTAAATTCTACACAAACACAGTCTAACAACAAACCTATCTACACAAACATTATAATACAACATATCATCCATGTCATCAGTCAACTAAAAAATGCTGAATTATGTCCACCTAAGTTCATATTCAAGAATGAAACAAGAAATTAATATACAACAATAAGTGGTGTAATAAATTCCCTTCAAAGAGTGAGAGTGAGAAAGTAAAAACCAAGATATAAGCTATGAATTCTTAACAATGCAAACATAATATTAAATACTAATAAAAAAAATAATTTAAACCTTCAATTTTAGAGGAAGAAGAAGTTAAACAAGCTCAAGATTAACTAATACACCTTAAAAAAGGAGAAACCACTAAAGTACGCAAATTTGGAACACGGGTATGATCACCCCAAGATGCAAGGTAAGCACAACCGATGTCGTTGCCACTATGATGTTCGACATACATCTATCAACAAAGTTGTCTACGGCTAGCAAATGAACAAATTATGAAGGGAATATTTAGCTATAATATAAAAGATAACGCAGGCTACATGGAAGAGATACATTATGTTTTAAAAATATAGTATTCTCTAGACGATTGTCATACCAACCAAAAATAACAACGAATCAACCCAGAGTGAATAACTCATTGGACGAACTAAATTTTCGAATTAGCATACCATTTTGGCCAATTCGGCCAAATTTTGTAACTAGGATTATTTATATCTCAAGTGAAAGAAACATGTGTTATACAACATAGCACCAACCTAGCGTTGATTTATTGAATCAACTGTCATCTAACAGAAATATTAACACTGATCATAGATCATTATTTTACGTGACTGCCTTTTAGTGGACTACATATATTATTTTCCTAGATTTGAGGAGGATGGGACAAGTGTATTGTCCAAATTAATTTTATGAGTGTCGTTGAAAATTTGAAATAAACAATTATAAAAATAATTGTTAACTTATGCATGGATGCATGGATAACTTGGGAAGTTCATGGAAAATAAGTGGAAGAAGTAGCTAGGCGTGGATAACTGGGAGCTGAACAATTATAAATAAAAATATAAAAACTAACTGGTAACATGTAGCTAGGCATGGATGACTAGTAACTGAACTAGTTTAATTGGAAGAATGTCCCAATCAAGTTTTCCATTAAATTTTGATATCAATAAAAATTTTGATTAAGTTTTAAGTCTATTTAAAGGAGGCTAAGAGAAAGATGGAGAATACAATTGAGGAGGCTAGGAGGAAGATGGAGAATACAATTGAAGAGGATAGGAAGAACAAACCTACAAGAAAATTGAGAGGTGAAGAAGACGATTGATAGGTGAAGACGAAAATCATAAGGGAGTTGACAAAAATCCTCATGTAAATTTCTTGCTTCCTCTTCTTCAAGCTTGCATTGTAAATATGTTTTGATCCCTTCTTATGGATTATGCTAAACGTCTAAATTGCAATGGAAGAACTAGTTTTTGTGGTGCGCGATGGATTTTTATGGCCAGGTTCTATCTCATTTTCATTTTTGACGATCTTATTATTTTCCCGTATGATTTAATGTGCCTCTTCTTTGCGGTTCTTCAATTGTGAGTGCAGAGGATGTGAGCGGCGATGGAGCGATCCAGAAGTCCATGGCGGTGATTATCTACTAATCTACTAGTGCATGACAACCACTCAATAATTTTTCTTCCCAGCAGTAATCCAGTGTAACAAAGCTGAAGAAAAATCTCCCTAGCGTGTCTGGTAAAACCAACAAAACATTATGTTTTTAAAGGGGTTGGGAAACATCCAGTCCAATCTCCTGAACAAAAATTCAACTCCACAACTGGTTGAAAAACTGTCCATACTAGATTTCAAAATCTTGTCGTCTCAACCGGTTGAAAAACCGTTCATAGATTTCCAATTCTTTTGTTTTGTATTTTGGATAATTGCAACATGTTTAATGATGATCGTAACCATTTTTTTATGAGGTGTATGGTAGAACATGTTGTATCCTTCATCTATATATTTATCTATTTAATTCTTCACAATGTGAAATTACAAATTTTATGTATCCTTTATCTATATATTTATCTATATAATTCGTCACAATGAGATATTACAAATTTTATGTATCCTTTATCTATATAATTCTTCACAATGTGATATTACAATTTTTAGATGAATAACATTGATATGCTAATGCGAACAATGTTCCACTCAAGTAAACATAAATCCATGCCTACTACCATCGCACACACCCACATCTTAAATGGATCATAAATTACAGTGCAAATTTGCAAAGAAAATTATACTTTGTTACCAAAAATGCAACCCTGCCCTCTATTCCTTTGGGACTAGAAAATTAGAAAGTTAGATCAACATTAACCAAAACTCGACAATTAAAGCTAATAACCTAATAGTATTTTCGTGTCTTATAAGTATTTTATTCTAAATTAACAAAACATTTTATCCATTCATAGCTTAAGGGCCATCGCATGAAGTTGAGGGACCCTTTGGATGCAATCTTAGTTTCACAAAACGCGCGATAGTTTAGCAATTCTAACATGCACAATTCTTTAACTATGAAATTTGTGTCATTAACTCAGTTCGCTCTGTTTCCCATTTATTCTTTTCTTCTTGTAGCTTCACAGTTTTGCCTTTCTACGCCATCATTTTCTGATGAATTTTATCTTTCTCCTCCTACAATGCTAACAACTCTGATGATTGAACATGATCGGAACTCGAGATTTTCAACTTCTTCTTTAGTACCTAAAGGGCATTATCTTTTTCTTCTAAAAGTATTCTGATGGCTTGTGTGTTTCCTGTTTCATCCCCAGAGCTTATGACATCTGCTTGCAATTTCTTTATTTGAATTGAATTTTCCTTGTTCTCAACTTTCTCGTGCTTCAACTGGAACTCTAATTTATCAACCAAAACTTGCAACTTGTTAATTTTTATCATGACACGTAACAAATCTGAATAAATTATATCCCCTGTCTATTTGTGCAGATGTATATTGTCAGGTACACTGATTTTATTCAATCTTACTTCCATCTCGACCACTTTTTTGTCACTTACCATAGCTAATTTTAAAGTGTTCCTCTCTACATCCTGAGTGGAAATCAGGGATGTCTTTGGGTTACCTAGACTTCTCACTCATGGGAGTAGATTTTTAGTTTCTTCTAAGGACTGCCTCTGCTTTTCTATATAGCTAGTTATGAATTCTTCTTTAGATTTAAAAACTGAAATGGACTGTACATTATTTTCACTTTCAAAAGAAAACTGGTTCATCTGCACTGACTTCTTAGGAATCATAACTACTTTTTTCAACTCATCTGAAACAACTTCACTTGAAATTTTATCATCTTGAGATGTTTTGGTCTTCTTACGTGAGCTGTCTTCATCTATTTCCATATTTTCAATCTCAGAAAAACTTCTTTTAATTAAAACATTAGAACTTTTCGGCACTTGAGACACTGTAATTGATCCATTGCTTGTACTTTCATTGCTTCTTGGATTTTCCACAAAATGAGACAAATTGGCTACTTCCTTCAAACCCTCAACAACTTGGTGATCAAATGGTTTGTTTTTATTTGTTTGTTTCCTTAGAGAAATGTATGATATGGATCATAATTGACCTTTTGTTCCTTTTGAAAATCCATGTTTTCTAATAATTTTTCCACAATCACCAGGGCACCCTTGTTTTTAAAGATTAATGAACCAACATTAAGGGGGAATTTGATATTGGAGGACTTTTTGAAGGCTCCAAAATGCTCCTCTTCTACATGTAATCTTTGTCTTATGTATTTTAGTGCAAAGATTCTAGGGGTAAGGAAAGCAGAAAGCCTGCAAGGCTCTTTGTTGAAACCACACACTCTCAAAACTGTAAAGTCTTTATACAAAAACCAATCCCCAATCCTATCTTCTGGTGACGATTGCATCATAAACTTCATTTCTTCAAACACTATGGGCAATATTTCATCAAACAGCAACTTATATATCTTTGACATAATGGATATCACGAATTCGAACATATTAATTTGCTTTGGAAGATCCGAAGAGAATATAGTAGTCAAGAATTGTAATTCAATTACATTTTAACATAATAACATCTTCAACAAATATGATTGGTACTTGAAAAATCTGACATTTGAGAACTCAACTAATTGGATATGAATAGCCTCTACTAAATATTCATCCAAACTGAAGAAATGGACAGGATGGGACTCAGACTCAAGGCTAACTGAACTCATTTTCAATAAGAAGCCTAAGACAACTTCACTGACATGAAAGTCATTATCTAGACCTAAAATCTGACAGACCAAAGACACAACAAACTGGACCTCCTTTTTGAAGATGTGAATACGATATGGAAAAAAGAGACCTTCTAATGACTGACCTTCATTAAGAATACTAGACAAAAATTCACATCGAATGTAAGTTTTACAACCTCTGTATACTTCAACTAAAATAGACTCATTCATAGACTCACCACTATTAGGGTAATTATCAAGCAAATTAAGGAATCCACGGATAGCTTTTGCGTCAATCCTACACAATATCTTGGACGTGGAATGACTCGCAATGACTCTCTCAGAAGATGAGTAATTACTTGCACACCACTCAGTGAATTCAGGAAAGGGTAAGGTTTGCTCAATGGCGAAATAATACAGAAATGACTTGCAAGCATTCAAAATGTCGTTTCCTTGTGAATTATACAACCACATTCTTTCCTTAATAACTGAAATATTTTCCATCGACAGAAATGGGTCATATACACCTCTATCTCTATCAACAAAAAATTATTCTCTTTCATCCAGGACCCAGTTGAGACCTTCTAATCCTTTCTCTTTCTCCATAATAGAAAAACGACGATAATTCTGTGTATAAAGCTCAAGTGTTCGAAGCTTACCTGTGACTGTAAGTGTATGTACCTGAAGTTGATTGCAAAAGGATGGTGGGAGGTCCCTTTCATTCATCCCGGCATGCAAAATAAAAAAAATATTTTTCAAACTAAGTCAACTTCACTTTATATAAAGGTCTATTCCGGAGGTTCTCTCTAGCGGTTTTTCTTAAACCATTTTTCTCTGCGGAATGTACCATAAGCTGCCACATGTATCGCGGTTTTTATTCCACTACTGCTTTTCTACTTCAACCGCCGCGCAACTCTACCCTCTGGATCTGATAATAACCGTTGATGAATACTCACTTTATTTTTAAGCCGTTGGATTAAATTGCACATACACATTCCACTGGGAATTTTTGTTTTTAACAATGCGTAACTTTATGGAGCGAACTTCTTATCAACCGTAGATTTTACTGACCTGATCCCATAACCGTCGATCCTTGTGCCTTGTTAATTATCTCCGCCTACCCTTATCTCGCGTGCATCTCCGTAGAGTGGATCTATTCTAAACCATTGATTTTCACATCCTTATTCTATACCATTAGATTATGAGATAATTTCATCTTTTATGCGCCCTTTTATCATACATTCACATTGTCATATTTAACCAAAGTTCAAGTAACCATCATTTTTCTTCACCATGTTTCCTTCAATACTCTGCAAGTTAGAAGTTGTTAACAACTAGCTCCATCTGGGGATGATATCCTCCCTGCAAGGTATCAAAAAACTAGTAGACCAAGTGCCTGTCTTTAATCTTTACATGATAGCTTCCAAAAAATTTACCTTTCTTGTTGATATGTTTACTAGAAAGAAATGGCATCCCTCTTGAATCTTAGGGCTTTCACTGCGAGCTTCAAAGACATCCGGCTCACCATCTATACTGATTTCTAAAAGAAAATAAATATTTACAAACTTATGATACAAGTTTTACCTTCCTTCTTAGGACAGGTAATGTTTCAGAAATCTCCCATTGATTGGGTTACTATCCAGAGAAACCCCGTTCAGATATTCCAAAAGAAATGCATTTTTCCCTCTATGTCCAACAATAACATAAGGACCTACCCACATATGATCAAATTTTCGATGTTTATCTTCTTTGGGAGAAACCCACTTCAAGACCAAGTCATCAATCTAAAACTATTCTTCTTTCACCCTTCTGTCAAAAGTATTTTTTATTTTTTCCTGATGCAATTGCACTTTATCATATGCTTTATTCCTTTGCTCTTCTAGCTCAATAATCTGGTTTATCCTCCTTTGCATGTGGTTTGGTTCTTCTTGCTGCTCTTGGAAATACCTCATAACTAGGACACCTAACGATGCTGGAAAAACAACTTCAGTTCCATACACCAATTGGAAAGGAGACATTCCAATCACCCTTTTAATACTAATCCTGTCAGCCCATAAAGCATATTTGAGCTTGGTATGCCATGATATTTTATTATCTTCCAATAGCTTCTTGATGATCCTTACTAGGCTTTTATTTGAAGACTCGGCTAACCCATTTCCTTGCGGATAATAGGCAATCGAATGATTTAAACTGATATGATATTTGTGACAGAAATCAATCATTTTCTTGGACTTAAAAGCGGCTGCATTATTTGTTACTATTCTTTTGGGGCATCCAAATCTAGCCAATATGTTCTCCTCAAGAAAATCCATGATTATAGTTTCAGTGGCTTTCCTGGTAGGAATTGCCTCAATCCATTTTGTAAAATAATCCGTAGCTGTTAAAATCCATTTGTGTTGTCTTGAAGAATCAGGATTTATTTCACCAATGAAATCCAAACCACACTGTTGGAAAGGAGCTTCTATTGTTATTGGATTTAAAGGGAGAGGAAGTACCTTTCTTTTTCCGTAAAAAATTTGACACTGATAACACATGCTAGTTTCTTTATACACATCTGAAAACAATGTTGGCCAATAGTAGCCTGCTCTTAGAATTTTATTTGCAGTCACCTTCCAAGAATGATGCCCTCCACAATCTCCTTTATGGAATTCTTTAACTGTATGTTGAGCTTCATTTTCCAAAAGACAGTTAAGTAACACACCTCTGGGATCTTTCCAATAAAGATATCGATTTATAATACAAAACTTGACAGCTTTCAATTTGACTGACATTTCCCTTGACTTACTCAATCCTACTGGTGCTTGTAAATTTTGAAGCATGTGAACAATGTCAGAGTACGATGGAGACGAGAAAAAATAAATCATCACTTCCACCTCTGTATCTAACTGTTTAAACTGATGGGATAAGAAATTGATTTGTAAAGACTCACAATTTGAATTTGTCATCATTTTCGCTAATCCTTGTCCCTTAATCAGCCTAGTAGGTTTGATCTCTATGTCGTACTCTAGTAACGTAGCTATCCATTTTGCCCTTCTACCCTCTGGATTAGGCTGTGTCAAAATTCCTTTTACTGTAATAGTTGAAACATGCACGATTACATGTGAGTGTAGAATATATACTCTGAAATATTTCAATGCTTTGACTAAAGCATATGCCTATTTCTCCATGATATCATATTTCAATTCTCCATCTCTCAACATCTTGCTGAAAAATGCTATGGGTTGCTCCATGTTCTCATCATTCTTCTGCAATAAAACTGCTGCAATGGTATGCTCTAAAGCATATGAAAATACTAAGAAATCTTTGGTAAAATATGGACTTGCAAACACCGGAGCCTCTGAGATTGCTTGTTTGATTTCCCAAAATGACCTCCTGGTGTCTGCATTCCATTTTATCTCATGACATTTTTTCAACATATTTGTAATATTCATTAAGATTTCAGCAAAACTAGGCACAAACCTTCTTAAAAAATTCACCTGTCCCAAAAATGATTGTATTTCCTTTTTACTCCTGGGTTCTCCTACCTTTAAAATCGCACTCACCCTTTCAGGATCAATTTTTATTCTGTCTTTAGATATTATATGACCCAACAATTTTCCTTCTTCCAATGCGAAATTGGACTTCTTTGGGTTCAATGATATACCAAATTTCCTGCACTTCATGAAAATTTTCTCTACATGATGAATATGTTCTTTGTCAGATCTTGAATAAACTGTGATGTCATCCATATAAATTACCACAAATTTTCCAATTTCTCCCGCAAAAGCAATGTCCATGGCCTGCTGGAAAGTAGCGCCTGCATTCATTAAGCCAAAGGGCATCTTTGCATACATAAAAGTGCCCCAAGGTGTAGTAAAGGTATTTTTCTCTTGATATTCAGGTAATACTTTAATCTGATTGTAACCAGAAAAACCGTTTATCATCGAAATTCTTTCAGCTCCAACTACCTTCTGCAGTATATGATCCATCTTAGGCAAGGGATAATTGTCCTTCATTGAAACTTTATTCAAACTACGGAAATCTATACACAATCTTATTTCTCCATTCTTTTTTCTAACAGGAACTAAATTTGCAACCCATTTTGAAAATCTTAGAGTCACGATGATTTTGGCATCAAATAATTTTTTAATTTCCTTCTCAATAATATGCAGCAATTTAGGATTTATCATTCTAAGTTTATGCCTGAAAGGATTCTCCCCAGGGTTTATAGGAATAGTATGCTCTATTATAGATGTATCATACTCTTTAAGATCTTCATAACTCCAAGCAAACACATCTGTATACTTCTTCATTAAATTCACATACTCTTTTTTTTCTTTAACTGGCAAATTTTTGGATAATTTTATAATCTTAGGATTTTCCTCGGTACCAATATTCCTATATTCAACATCATTCTCAATAGGCTTCACTTTAGGATTCTTAGCAACATCATTCTGATCAAATTTTTTTTCCAAAGGAATCAAACCTCTTGGTATCAAATTATTTTTCAATTGAATAATATCTTTTCCTCCTAAGGTTCCCTTTAATTTTTCAGCACCGTCCTTTTCCTTTTCAGGCTCTTCATCATCCTGGAAATTCTCACCATTGTCATTTTCAGTATCAATGAGTATTTACAAATCCTCCCTACAGTTCTAAAAACCTTCTTATCTGCATGTCATCTTCAAATACCTGCCAATATTTAGAATTATCGGGAATAGATGGTCTGTTCACAATGTCCACTTGATATTCTTTCTAACCAGCAATAGGGGTTTTAAATTTTACAGTGGCTACTGCCAAAGAATCTGCTATGGTATTTTCATGTCTGGAAACTACCTGAATCGTATGCTCTGTAAAAAAGTTATCAATCATATTCCATACTTCATTCCTATAGGCCCTCATTAAGGGATGCCTGGTTTGAAAACTATCATTCACCTGGTTTATCATCAATTCTGAATCCCCTAACACTTTTATCCTTTGTGCTCCCAAATCTTTCAAAGAATGCAACCCAAGTAATAAAGCTTCATATTCAGCTACATTATTTGTGCATTTAAATGTTAATTTATATGATAAAGATTTAAAATCCATGATAGGAGAAATTATATGCACACTAGCTCCAGTGCCTATTTTTGCCACAGATCCATCAAAATACATAGTCCACAAACCTTCTATTTTTTGTTTTGTTTCCAAAGCATCTTGTTCCATCACCTCTTCCTCTTTATTTTCTTCAGGCTTCGTCTGCAATGTAGCTTCCAAATCATATGGGATAGTATCATTAAAGAAAATGGAAGACCCCAAATCAGTATCAATAGCATATATATGATGAACTTCAGGCTTATCTTTACTGCTCACTACATAAGGAGTTCTTTTCTCACTATACAACCTCTTACTTCCATCTTGAACAGGAATAGTAGAATATGACATATCCATTTGTAGACTACCCTTCAACTTTGAAGTCCAAGATCTTGATAACAATACTCCAAACTTAGGTAGGATATCTGCTACTACCACATCCATTACGATTGTTTTAGATGGTAATTTATTCAGAGTTACTACCATATCTTTAATCAAACCAAGACATTTCACTCTCCTGGAATCAAAATAATACAAATCTTTATATGGTCTTGTCACTTCTAGTCCCAAACTTTCAACTACTCCTTTTGGCATTAAGTTATGTGATGCACCCGAATCTAACATAGCATTATGGACCACCATATCATGCACATTCAAACTCAAATAAAAAGGAGGAACTTCTTCATTTTCTATATTTTCAACTTTCGACCCAAATGAGATAGTAGGATTATCATCATTCAATTCTAAAATATCAGATTGCAATTCTCCTTGACCTTCGAGCACTTTTGCTATGGTATTTCTATATTCATTGTTTCTCAAAAACTCATTAAATGGAACAGAAATTTTCAACTTGGAAAGCTCATTTTGCAAATTGAAATTAGAACTGACTCTTTCTACTTACTTGCTTCATTCCTTTGTTTTTTTGTATCTCATTCTCAACTTCTTTATTTACAACAGACTCTTTTTCTATTTCTTTTCCCCTTTCTATATTTAAAAAACTAGTGGAAGGCTGATTTGAATTTACCTTCCCTTTATTTATAAGAAATTCTCTGTTTTTCAATCTAATCTTCCTCTAAACATCATCCATAGCATGCAGGTAACCTCTTTGATACTGGTCTGTCTCCCTCTCAAATTCTTCATTTCCATCCTCCTGTGCAAACATGCTATGTTCTTCTTTAGTAAGATATATCTAAGAATCTAGTTCTCCAAAAAGATGAATTTCATTTTCAGTAGGACCTTCTTGGTCAGTGACATAATTCTCAGGGAACGGTGGTCGAATTTGCGGTTCTTCCTGATTTCTTGGGTTTCTCATGTCTCTTTGTCTAGTTTGTGGAAGTATAGGAGGATTTGGTCTTCTAAAATTCAGATTCCTGATTTGAGGATCAACCTGTTCTTTGTTAAATGCCCTATTATCCATAGTCAATCTATCCATTAACTTCTCCATTGTCTTCAACATCATTTCAAACTTAATATTAGTGGTAGAAGGAGAAGTAGAAGGTGAATTTTCTTCCTTTTTCCTCCTATTAATGTCTCTATGTTTCATTTTTCCACTTGCCATCATATTTGCTTCCACCTCCAAAGCATCTGTAAACATTACGGCAAGGGTTGCTGATTTTCTTTCTCTCAATGAAAATGCAAAGTCATTGTCAAAGGCTCCAGCATAATGAAGTTTAGCGGCAATTGTAGAAGGTTTTATATCTCCTAGAATAGAATTATAAACCCTCATAAACCTACTTGAAAATTCATGAACAGATTCAAAACCCCCCTTTTTAAGACTGTTATACTGAGACAAGAGCTGCAAAGGATTTTCTTTGTCATCCCATCTCTGGGAATGCATTTTGGAAAGCTTGGAAATTCAATATAGATCCATCTGGGAAGTCTTTAAACCATTTCTTCACTTCACCTGATAAACTTTGAGCAAATAACCGCATTTTAACGTCTACATAATCAACTGTTATGTTAAAATGAGAAACATTAACATAATAATGAGCCAGAAATAAACACATCAAGCAAAATTCAAGATAGACACACAGTATACCCTGGAAACCCCATGCGGGGAAAACCAGCACCAATGAAGATCTTCATTACATGGCCAAAACCGACCATCCGAGCCAAATGAGCTAGCCACTGCTCACCTCCAAGCCATTTTACAATGGAGCCTTCTCAAGCCTTATAAAGGCTTAATCACATGCAATACCATGGGACAATACCATGGGCTACAACAAACCATGTGCCCAAACCATGTGCTAGACATAAACCAACTTTGACTCAATCCTGAGTCAAGGTTAACCCTAACAATCACCCCTTTAAACTTGACTTGGAGTAATCACCAACTCCCCTCAAATTTTACCGAGGAATCTTACATACACCCCCCTATCACCTAGGTCTATCTCCCAACTTTACTGGTGAGTTACCAGGGGTATGCATGCCTTACCAGGTCTTACATCCATATGCCCATTTACATGCAAACCGCTCCATTTTTTTTTTTAGTTTTTTCATGTGTCTCATGGTGAATACACCATCACCATTCATTGCTTCATCCTCTCACTTTCTTGCTCGTCATTCCATATCTTGCATTTCTTTCCAAATGCCATGCTTGTGTTATCAGTGAGCTTCCCATCTCTTCCACCAGATCGCTCTCATCCTCTGTCACTAGAGTAGCATGTGATTTCTTGTGCACTCACTAGATATTTATACGGACTGCTTCCGCTCAATTGTGGACATACAATATTTTCCACAGCACACGCACATAACACCAACGAGCATAAACAACCCAAACCATGGCTCTAATATGAGTTGTTAGGTTAAAACAAGCAACATTAACATAATAATGAGCCAGAAATAAACACATCAAGCAACATTCATGATAGACACACAATATACCCTAGAAACCCCATGCGGGGAAAACCAGCACCAATGAAGATCTTCATTACATGGCCAAAACCGACCATCCGGGCCAAATGAGCTAGCCACCGCTCACCTCCAAGCCATTTTACAATGGAGCCTCCTCAAGCCTTATAAAGGCCTAATCACATGCAATACCATGAGACAATACCATGGGCTATAACAAACCATGTGCCCAAACCATGTGCTAGACCTAAACCAACTTTGACTCAATCTCGAGTCAAGGTTAACCCTAACATCATCTTCCTCCAAATCAACAAAATCTTCAAACTTAGCCACATGTTGTTTTGCGGTTATGTCTCCTTCTCCATCAAATAAGGAAATTCTTTGGGAATAATTTTGAGGAAGGTCATGTAATAAAGCTGGCAAATGTAAGGGATCAAATCTGGCTGCCATTGGTCTAGGTGGATTTAGAGGTACTGAGGACTTTTGAGTGTTTTGAATAACAAGTGTTTCAACCTTTACAGACTTTTGTCACTACTACATTTCGACCAAAAATCCGACGGCCGTCATGTCGGATTTTCGACACTTCCCTGTCGCATGTACGACACTTTGGTTTTTTTATAAGCGTCGGAAACTTGTTGTCAGTTATCTGACACCTAAGTAACCATCGGTTAAGCGACACTTAAGTAATCGTCGGTTGAATGTACATCGTTGGTTATCCGACACTTATTAAGCGACGGTCACAAATTTTTTTAACAACATTTACACCTACAGGCGTCGCTTAACCAACACCTCCTAGACATCGACGTCGCTTAACCGACAGATGCAGGCGTTGCTTAACCGATAGAAGTAAGAAGTAAGCGTTGAAGCAGCGACAGTTATAACCGTCGCTTAAACGACGGTAAGAAGAAGTAAGCGTCGAATAAGCGACAGTTATAACCGTCGCTTAAGTGACGGCAGTGACTATTTTAAAAAAAAAAAATATCTCGAAATTGGCTTGATACTAATAGTACAATACTAATTTAGCAACAAAGATGTGACATTAAGCATTGCCCTGCCTTTCTAGTATATACAATTTAAATTTTCAACTTGACATAAACTTAATGGGATCAACTCTACACAAAAGCTATCCATTGGAAATAATATAAGAACACAAAACTCACCTAATTATGATGAAGTTACCAAACCACCAGGATTTATGGTCACTGTTCTTTCCAGGTGAAAATGAATAACACTGCCTTTAACCAGGCCATCCACAACAATATCTTCTACACGACATATCTGCCAATAGATAAGCTTTCCGTCATGAAGATAAACTGTAAATAGGTAGTAAACCGTAACGATTCTTTGAATAGTATTATTTACAATAGAGGAAGTACAAAATACAAATTGTAGTTCTGCAAAATTACTGAATCACCAGGGCTAAATAGCAATTGTTGGTGCATGAATATCCATTCCTGAACAATCTAGCAACTCTCACCTGAATTGTGAAGGACAATGTAGTATTTACATTACATTCTTTGGGAGGATGAATTAGCTCCTCGGGACAAGTAGGGCTCTCACAATAAAGTTCAGGGATCCTGATTGAAAAAACAAACACAAGGTTGAAAGAAGAAAGATTAAAGAGAAAACAACATACAAAATAAATGAAGCAGATAAAAATCATCTTTCAGCTATATGCCCTAAATTTAATGCACCATGATTCATGTTTCATATACAATGCTATTATCAGCTCATACTCACAACTCCTTTTTGGAAGAATCATCAAAGGGTGCCTGTAATGTTGATCCAGATCCAATCTGCCAACAGAAAAAATAGAACCCTATAACTGAATACATATTTCCTACTTTAATCAAGACCTAAACAAAGCTATTTGGTAAATTTAGTTTATTTCAGTACTCATTGCGAAAAGCCAACAACCTTCTCTTCATTGAAAAATTATGACCCTATAACAATATAGTTTCCATTTCTGGTCTAATGTCGGCCTATTTTAAGGATAGAATAGAAAAAAACAATCTAAGGAAACTCTTACATGGATATTATAGAACAAAGAAAGGAATAGCCGTTGTGTTTTGATAATGTCTCCCAATCCACACAACTTTAGAAGACCTTGTCCATGTAATCCCAAATTTGAGTTTGAGCTTATGACAGACCCTTCCTGCAGATAAAATAATATTATCAAAGAAATATTGGCCAGCAAACTAAACAAAATTCGAGAAAAATACAAAGCTGATAAAGTAGAAACTTACTCTAGGTACCACAAGATTGCTACCCTCTAATAAAGAACTACCAACCACTGGATCTTGTCCCCCATCTATTTGTAGCTTGGAGTTCCACATTAGCAATATTTTCACAGACAATCTCAATGCTCCATAAACCTTCAATATATTAGACAATAAAATATTAAGAAAGATTACTGTAGAAATAAGTGATAGCAATAATAAAAACTCATTAAGTACACTAATCAACCACAACTATCATTGTCAACAAACTAGTGTTCACAGCTGAAACAAGAAAAAATGCATAAACAAGTTAATTGGCATGTAATCAAGCTAATGCATCATTAGTCTACTATAAAGTACAATTGATCACTAGAAGCAAAGAAAAGGCAAAGAAACTAAGTAATGGAAATAAAAACAGTTGTTTTCTCTCACAGAGAGCAAAGAAATGCTTCGGTCCTTTCTTACATCTATAGAAGACAATGTTAACTTGAGTTGCAAATAAAGTTGG
Organism: Pseudotsuga menziesii; assembly: GCA_001517045.1. Lineage (NCBI taxonomy): Eukaryota > Viridiplantae > Streptophyta > Pinopsida > Pinales > Pinaceae > Pseudotsuga > Pseudotsuga menziesii. The sequence continues at coordinate 107,143 of LPNX010036770.1, forward strand.
CTTACCACAAAGATCCTCTTATAATTTGGCAAAAACGTTATGAACAAAACCACTAATCTTTCATTCATATAGTAGAATAACATCTGCCTTTTGCTCTCTAAGGTGGCCTTCTACTTGGAACACCTTTTGTAGTGCGGGGATGGGCCCATTGTCCACCCCGAGTACACATAGTATCATTGGCCACATGGTCTCAAGTTCCCATTCAGCCATCTCAGGGTTTTCTCTCACCAACATCAGGTCAAATTTTATCATTGTATTGAACATGTGAAGAGGAAATGTCAATTATCCCATTTGCAGGAGGTGGAGTTTGAGGAGCATTTCGTTTTGAGATGCATCATATACTACAATATCCATTGGACATTTGAGTATTATGTGACTCTGAAGGGTCCTTTGCCACCTTCTTTTGACACCCTGATCAGAAAAGTATTTGTCTCTCTTCATGCATGAGGTGGTTTATGACCTTGTAGTACTCACAAAACACCATGAGCATTCATAAATAAAGGCACAAAGCCATATAGTCCCGAAGGACAAATAATATTTATTGATATGGAAATGATCAATAGAGAGTACAACAAATGATATTTATAGTGGTGTAGGGGTATGGCCACCAGGAGTAGTAATGTTTAGGAATTTGGTTACAAAGGGTAATAGATTATATAGTATGTATAGATACATTACATTCCCAGCCATCTAGGAAGGTTTCATCCTCAACCCAGTAATGATGTTAGAGTTCAAAAACTCTACCAGGAACCAACAACACATCGTATCCATCATTCAGTAAAGGATGACCTCTGTCAACCACAAAGATTGGCAAGTGGAACCCACAAGCAATCAAAAAAATGGTATACATACAATGTGTATCTGAGAAATAACGAGTGTAAGGGTCTCTAGGAAGATACTCTTGAGAAACAAGCTTTCAGCCATTTGCATGAATGATAGATAAAGATAAAGATAAATTTATTAATGTCCACTAATGACCACAGGATGCCTAGATCTTTGCTGAGAATGAGGAGTATACATTCTCGAAGACATGCTAATCATAATGCATTAGCTACTTCAATTTGTGAGCCTTACATTGGTTTTGAGGTAGTGTGGTGGAATGCCTTGAAAAAGGAGAATAATGTTTGGGTGACAGTTCCTTTTGAGGGGTCAATGATTGAGTTTGGGACTGACAAATTCAAATTTGCAAATGGAAGGTTTAGTTGAGATTCAGAGGGAGCAAATTCATATTGATGCGAACACTTTACTCGCTAAGCAAGAGTGTTAGCTTTCTTAAGATTGGCATTCTTTCTCAAACATAAAATTTACACTCCCAAACATTTGTTAAAACTAGATCCAACCACAACATACAGCTAAGTTTTTACAAGTTATCCACGGCCTGAAATCACCATAAAAAATAATTTCTTAATGCCTTGGTTGAGAGACTCCCTCATCCCTGTGCTAAGAGCTAGAAGTTTAGCCCAAATGTTAGTCTTAGGTTCTCGGAATGCATAGAAGATTCATTTATGCAAGGTTCATGGTATATGTATATCCGGATTAGTCCACTAGGCTACAGTTGCCATTAGAGGCACCACCACAAAGTGAATTTGGCCATTGGTAGTGGATACCATGGTAGTTTTTGGATCACTATTGACTCCTCAAAGTTCTGTTTTGTTAGCAGTAGTAGGTAAAATAAGACATCAAGATTATCCCTGAAGAACAAGAAAGAGAGAAAACTCCAAAAATATATAACCATCGTGACTTGCTCTGTTTATTCTCAAATTTACAAAGCAAAATATAAAATAAGATTGACACACTATGAAGCTAATAGATCACTCTATCAGATATTGATGTTAACGAAGCTGGTGCTTTGCCATGGAGTCCTGAATTGGGAAGAGACAAGTTGCTTGAAATTGAATACTTCATAAATTCAGAAACGTGGGAAACAGGTTAGCAAGGATCCAGCAGAGGGAGTACAGGCCTGATTTCTCCACAATGTCTACAATGATTCTTCACTAGGGCCTAGTGAATATAATGTCATAGAGGATGGCTAACCATTTGATAGTCCTTACCTCACGTTGTCTCAGTTTATTCCAGTTAGGTGAAGCCACTACTAGCCACTATAGGATTTCAGAGAAAGAATACATCAAAACCATCCAAGAGGAAATTGAGAACTGAGCCATAATATTTGTAAAAGAAGGAATTCCTGAATTTACCCCCATAATGTCTCTGAAAATATATAATTACAAACACTAGTATTCAACTTTCAAAAATTTCCCTGAGCACAGCAACAAGCATACCCAGAATCTACAGTAATAACAGAGGTGAAATAAAAGATGAACCTACTCCCCGACAAGAGGATCTCGAACATTCTCAACAATTATGAGCTCCTACTATGAAGGGTTGGGAAATAAGGATCGAATGACCTGCATAATAAAAAAGTCATCACAATAAGATACAGAAAGATAACTGTGTATTTATTTCAACAAAGTGAAACAATCAACTCATTTTCTGATCATTTATCATCTTATCTAATTTTGAGTACTATAAGTCGCACTTCTACTTCTCAATAAGTACAAGAAAATTAACTCAAACAATACAATTTAAGAAAAAAATAGTATACAAACACAGTACTTATTGCATGTATCATATCCCAGAATGTGCCACGCAGTGCTTACGACAAGGGAACTCTCTGTATATTGAAGGAAATGACCTTCAATGTAATAGAAATTCAGAACTTTGGAATGCATTTTTCTCTAGATTTATTAAAAAGCACTTTATACTATCTACTCCACATCTAGCTCCATCTCTGGTCGCAAAAGATGACATCAGAGCCCGGTGATCAGGTCACTTTCTGTGAATACTTAGATTTGAACGTTTGGAGTCTTGACAAAGGTAGATCTGATGGATAAGGGGACCAATGTTGTGGATGTAATTTGCGTTTTAAAAGTTTCTCCTTTGTGGTAGCATTCCTTTTATTTGATTTCACTTGAAGTTTCCTTTATATGTAATATGCTAATAAGTTTTGTGACTTGGACATTATTTATGTGGTCTCTATCTATTTTCCTTGATATGATGTTAGCTATACTTTGTGTCACTATCTGTTATTCGCTTTAATTCAGTCCAAGATTGCTTTGTTGGTGCATTATGAAGTGTATTAGTTTTCTTTAATATTGTTTACCTGAACATCATTTGGCTAGTATGAAGAATACTTCTCAGACTTCTGAAACATGTGCATTTCCTACTTGCTTGATTTTCACACTGTTCTTATGTGAACATGGAGGCTTGCATAATTTTTTAACTGTGCATATATGCTGCACTGTATATTTGGTTTACATCAACTATTTCCATCCATTTCTATCGTTGTTTGCATGTTCATAGTTGTTTCTCCATTATTTCTGTTAGGCTTTATGTTCTGACACCAAACATTGAAAGAAATGGGAATGATGTACATGTTTCTCTCCTTTTCGAGTAACGGGAAAAAAGTGTAGGGCGAGTTATTATCAAGTGAATCCTAACCTGGTTTGCTTCAACCAGAAAAAAATAGAGGTTTGTTGCCTAAATTACAAAATAACAATTCTGCTATGAAACACAAGTGGATAGATACTGGCCTAAGTCTAGATTTCAGCCTAGATCATCCTCGTACAGGGCTTCTAATGCATTTTAGAATACTGCTATTATTTCAGAAAACATGTTTCATTTTTGTAGCTATATACTGTATGACAGTGTGCTTCATTCACCATGCTCAATTTTCGAATGTGGGATTGTTGGGTATGTGGGTACATGGTACGAGTATCAGGAAGGGCTATAAGCTTCACCCAAATTTGCAGAAAACAGCAATTTGGTAGCATCAATGATATATACTAAAAAATAATTAAAAAACAAAATCAGGTGACAACATAATTTTATGAAGAAAGCCAATTTATCATCAATAAATGGACGTTGCATATCATCTGACATGCTATACATATCACTTCTAAGTTCTAATCAATACAATCTTGCAAAATGTTTCTGGTCCTATTAGAACTTAGAAGCAGCACTAACTTGGTATTAAACTTGCAACTTTTATGATATTATTTACTTGCACATTAGATGATCATCAGTTGCAAGAAGTTTGGCCTGGGTGACTAGTGTGCCCCAGTTGAAAGATTACATGTAAATAAAGTAACTTCTTAGAATCTTGCCCAGGTGGCTGCCACATGTCACTCATTAATTGCCTAGAAGTGTGCTCCTTATGTCCTACGGTGACTTGTTGACTAAGGTGCAGTTGTTCAAGACAAGAGGATGTATTCTTTGAGAAGGATCCCTAGCTTTCCATGGTGGTCCCCACTTGATCACTTTTACACTTGGAGGAGTGCACCCTACTTGGGTTGCTACTGTTGAATTTACTGCACCTTTAGCTATCCTCGGTTTCACTGGGAGTTCAATCTAGTTCACTCTAGTTCCACACAATTCAATCCACTCCACCCCAGTTTAGTTTCAATCAAAGAAACTGGAATTGCAT
>LPNX010036770.1:111904-128412 GCA_001517045.1 Pseudotsuga menziesii
TTTTGCAAAGCTTGGAGGGTTTTTGGTGCACTTCTTCATGAGTTTGAGGTTGAGCATTCCACTTTGGAAAGATCCTATTCATCACTTCATGCATCTATCGGAGCCATCCACTTTAGGGCTGTTTTGTATAGTTTTTGAGAAGATCTAGGGGTCAAAACCCTAGTATTAGACTTCACCCCTTGCTTAGAGACCACTCTTCCTTGGAGTGTTTCCATTTGGAGATGCCTTTCCATCGCTCTCAAGGAGGTCATTCCATCTTTTGAAGGATTTGTCAAGTGCTTCATGGAGGGAATTTCTCAATGGGAGGCTATCTAGGGGAGTCAAACCCTAGCTTTAGGATTTAAATGGTTGCTTTGTAGACCATCTTATTGGAGTGGTCTACTTGGAGGTTGGGTATTGGTTGCTATGTGGACATCATTCATTACACATGAAGAATACTTCTCAGACTTCTGAAACATGTGCATTTCCTACTTGCTTGATTTTCACACTGTTCTTATGTGAACATGGAGGCTTGCATAATTTTTTAACTGTGCATATATGTTGTACTGTATATTTGGTTTACATCAACTATTTCCATCCATTTCTATCGTTGTTTGCATGTTCATAGTTGTTTCTCCATTATTTCTGTTAGGCTTTATGTTCTGACACCAAACATTGAAAGAAATGGGAATGATGTACACGTTTTTCACCTTTTCGAGTAACGGGAAAAAAGTGTAGGGCGAGTTATTATCAAGTGAATCCTAACCTGGTTTGCTTCAACCAGAAAAAAATAGAGGTTTGTTTCCTAAATTACAAAATAAAAATTCTGCTATGAAACACAAGTGGATAGATACTGGCCTAAGTCCATATTTCAGCCTAGATCATCCTCGTACATGGCTTCTAATGCATTTTAGAATACTACTATTATTTCAGAAAACATGTTTCATTTTTGTAGCTATATACTGTATGAGAGTGTGCTTCATTCACCATGCTCAATTTTCAAATGTGGGATTGTTGGGTATGTGGGTACATGGTACGAGTATCAGGAAGGGCTATAAGCTTCACCCAAATTTGCAGAAAACAGCAATTTGGTAGCATCAATGATATATACTAAAAAATAATTAAAAAAAAAAATCAGGTGACAACATAATTGTGTGAAGAAAGCCAATTTATCATTAATAAATGGACGCTGCATGTCATCTAACATGCTATACATATCACTTCTAAGTTCTAATCAATACAATCTTGTAAAAATGTTCCGTACCTAATCACAAAATAGCCTGAAATGCAAGAGACTGGCTAGGAATTGAACCCAGAACCCGCCCCAGACTATCATAGGCAGCAGCCCTACCACTGTGCTATAAGCTCACTTGATAATGACCAATGCCATGTTCACATATGGATTGATATTTGGGTTGAGACCCAGTCCCTCACATCTCATCCTGTTTATGTGCTCCCAGCTGGATGCCAGGGTACCAACTCATGAAAGGCCTAAACAAAGAGTGCATGTCTTCTTCTTAAGGGCACACAGGCGAACTATTTGGGGGCTGTTCTCTCTGTTGTCAGTGGTTCTTCTGTACTTGACTCTTCACGGCTTGTTGGGTAAAGGGAAATTTTGCAGTATTCTGGCTTTTTCAGTTTATACTTTTTATAGAAGGGTGAACTTTTTATTAACCCCTGCTGTTATCTCGAGGTGGCGGCATATATTTCAGTCTTTTTCAAATATGCTTTGTACATAACTGTTTCTTTAATAGGAATACAGAAGCACATTTCAAAAAATTGAAAGATGCAATCAAAGTCAAACCGACCAACATCCAAGAAAACTCCTACCATAGCAAAGACAGCTCAATAAAATACCCTAACCATCCATTTACAAAACACAAATACAGGCACATAAAATAAGAACCAGGAAACAAAATTACCTTGCTCAGTTCATTCTCCGTCTCATTCTTCTGTGGCTCCATCAGCTTACCCAGTGGGAAGTTGTCAGAATTGCTTCTACCCACGGCCAGTCCAGAATCATATAGAAAATCCAAATGTTCCTGTTTACTGGAATCGAAACTAAGGAAATCAAAACCCTGAGAACCCTATGTGCCTAGCCAGAACTAAAAACAACAAGCCAGAACTACTAAAAAATGCAGATTTCTGATTGCAGGGGCTACTGTTACTGCTATTGCCATGATATAAACCTATCACAAATGTCTGCAGTAAGAAAAACACAGTTTGAAGATGAATGCTCTCCTGATATTAATCCTCTTGGACAACATTGCACAATAGAACTGATGCCAGCCAAATCAAAGCGTAAACAATCAGGTCAGAATGACCATGAAAGCGAGCAAAAGAGACTGAGAAAATGGCAGATAACAGTAAGATTTATTGACTGGAAGGGCTGCATGAAAAAAAAGATCCCACAAATCCTCAAGAGGAGTATCAGAGATGCTATTCCCATTCCAGATTGGCTTCGAGGTGTCATTTGGCGATTCATTTCAGGAGGCCGGGAACTTTTCCTAGCGAACCCTGGAATTTATGAACTTCTCTTGTCTATTGAAACATCTAAATCAGAAAAGCTTATCCTCAAAGACATCCATCGCACTTTTCCATCACAGGAATTATTCCAAACTGTAGACGGGCCTGGGAAGAGGTCTTTGCACAATGTATTGAAGGCGTATTCTGTGTATGACAGAGATGTAGGGTATACAAGGAGATATATTTTGCAATACAATTTCAATCTAGTTCTAAAAGAAATTGGTTGAGAAGAGAATCATGGAGTTGATGTCAATATCATAATTGTGGAACTTATTAAAATAAAAAAAATTAGAATGAGTAGGGTAGTAGAGATAGGCCACTATGTATGCAAAGCACATTTTGTTGTATACAATATTGTATTATATATATTTTTGTGAGAGGACCTGAATGTTTATAGCCTAAAATGGATTTGATTATATGTTGATATTTATATTTATGTTCCTCTATTTTAAATTTATATTCTTTTGTGACTATGATTTATATGCATTAAAATTTTACTCAGTCTATTTTAATATATTTTTATGATAAAGAATGAAACATTGGATGTAGGTCTTTCATATGTATGATAAAAATAATAGAAACACGACATATCTCCAGTGCTTTCATAAATACAAACTTTCTAAGAATATACACATTCCAATTATGTATGCATAAATAATTTTGTAATAATCTTATTTGTTTACTCTCTAGAAATTAATAAGTTGAATATTTGAAGACATATCATATTGTATCTTCTTTTTCTTGGGGTGAATAGAAGTTGAAATGAGTGTTATGTTTTATGTTATTCTGATTCTTCCAAGTTTGTTATAATATATGGATTGGGTATGGGGAATTGAGAGCGATGTGGGGGAGGGGGGGAGATGAGCTTCCACCTTCATGTGGTTGATTTTGTTTAGTAGAGAATAAATTATTCTTGAAATGGAGAGAAGCTCATACCAATATACCCCTTTGGTCTATATAGAGCATGATACATGTTTATTTTCGTATTTAGTTATCATTTAATTATATATATATATATATATATATACAAACTTATTATTCCAACTTTATTTCTGCAAGTATTCACATGCAACATAAATGCAACTAATAACAATCAGTAAATCCAGCGATTTGGTGACTAAAACTTATTTGCATTTTCTTTATGCTTATGATTTTTAGATGGATGTTTGTATAGATTGTCTTGTATTGAATTTAATTTTGGATTGTATAACTGGATATGGAATTGATATGCTTTGAGTGATGAAGGGATTACTGTAACTAACTATTCAAATTGAAGCCTATACTGTGGATGTTCACAAATGACCTGAATTGATGTGATATTTTGATCACTATTTTAGAATGTTGTGTGCTAACCACTATATTAAATCTTCTTGATTAGATGTTGTAATCTGTACATCTATAATTAGATAGAAATAGGAACCATAGTTGTAAGTTGATTCATGAGTTTCTCATGAAGATGTAGTATAGCAAAATGATATAGTATTTTAGCGATGTCATTTAGACATTCATCGGCATATATGACAACATTTACGATAACAAGATGATATAGTATTTTAAGGATGACATTTAATAAATTTTGTCAGCATATATGCCAACATACTTTCTAGTTTTTAAATATACCATCCATTAACTGAAGGATTAATGTCAGCATCGTCGCTTAAGAGACGCTTGCTAGGCTAGCCATCGCTTAAGCGACGCTTATGACCATAATTTAAAAAAAAAAATTTAACTTTGTGATTTTTGGTAGGTTTAAAAGAAAAAATCCATGCGCCGTCGGAAGTAACTGTCGGATTTTGCATCGAAATGTAGTAGTGTGTAAATCTCTCCAAAAGGAATCCAGTAAATAATATTCTAATTTACGAGAATTAAATTCCGTATTCTTAAGATCAGACTCTGACTTAGTTTTCAACAAACTTTTTTCAACATTAACTTCCCATTCTTGATAAAAAATACTAGGAGAATCCTGAGAAGATGACGCACCAAACAAAGAAAAATCTATTTTTTCTTTATCCTTTTTCTTAAATAACGTTTCTGGATCTTCTAAACTCTTTAAAATTTTAGTGTCATAATTACCTCATGTATGTCTTCTCGAAGCCAGAATGACTTTTTAAATTTTGAAAAATTTTACAATGGAATCGCCAGGGAAAATATACAACCTTCTCTACTGACAAAATTCCTGTTTTCCCACAGAAATCTTTTCTTGATCTTTAAAAATCTATCGTTCTTCCGAGGTTAAATTTGCATTTTTTGTCCCCGGCAATGGCGCCAATTTGTTATCACTCAGAATGTACTGCAACACATCCAAGTTCCAACACTTTATCTGTATTATGCTATTGTATTATTTCTATTTAAGTAAGATGTAATTATTTCCAGATAAGATTATAGCTAATTGATACTTATTCAATGATTATTTGATTAAGTATTTGTATAGAAACTGATTGAAAGAGAAATGAATTTAAATTATCTTCTGTATTTTTCCTCTCATCGAAGTGACGTACTCTAGTACAGGAAGATATGAATTTATGTTTGATTAGTAGCACCAGAATGACTGAGTCTCTGGGTATCTTCATTATTACAGAGGATAAAAGTGATGTGTATATATATAAATATTGTTTTCAATCTATTGATAACTAGAAGATTTAGTTTTTAACTAAATATACAAGCTACAACTCTTATTTCAAAAGATAAGCAATTATAGATAGTAAAATCAAACTTTCATTTTAAGTACAAGTATAGGGACATAATTATAATTAAAGTAAACTAAATTACTTAAGGGTATCTTCAAACCAGTTTCTTAGTAAGCTAATTTATTAATTAACACCAAGTCAATATTATCAACAAATATCAGCACTCGTTACAGGATTTAGATTAAAACTGGCGTTGTTTCTGCACTGTTTCTCTTGAAGAATAAAAGTTACAGGAAGCCTTAGGGATTAAAACTTTTATTATTCAAAACCATAATGATTAACTAAACAACATATAATTCTTTTTAACAATAATGAAATATTACCCAAAGTCTCATGACTTATCTAAAATTACAATAACAGAATTAAGTAATTAAAGTAATATCTATCATAAGATCTCACCAAAAAAAAAAAATATTTAATAAAAGAAATAGACAGAGCAGAGAATTTCTATTACAGTATAGATATATAGTACAATTAATGGTTTTCATAGCATCATAACCATAAGTGCATCTTAATAATAAAACCAAGAACGATATAACAAGTAGAATAACCTAGATGACTTTTAAAATATCTTTTCAGTTACTACGGCTTCATCATGAGACATTACATTACAACTGATAAAGAGTTGGAGGACGTAATAAATGAAGGGTAACTGATGTTGAAAGAAAAACATCCATTTTATTAAGTAAAGTAAAGAATATACAAGGAAGAACTCATAGGTTTATACCATAACATAGCCATTATTTTTCTCAATAAACAGTAAAGTAATGCGACAGTGGCTAATAGCCCAAAGAATACTACCAAGTAAGATATTACAATCCGAACTCAAATTACAGTTTGAGTATAAAAAATAAATATAATCATGATTTAAAGCCCTCACGGGTTCATACATACTAACAACATTTTACAGAGATCGAATCTAAGATTTATTTTATACAAAAACAAAGTTGTTACTATCACACAGCGAGCGGTCTTAGGATTGAAATCCCAACACTGCGAGTTCTTTAACCATCAAAATTAGCAAAAGTTTGATTTAAAGTGTATTTCTATGCCAAAAAAAGACAAAATAAAAGTGCACAACCATGTTTTTCTTTTAAAGAACTGTAATTAATTTAAAACTCAAATCCCTCACAGGGTCAGACTAGCCCAAAGTCTGTAATCAAAATGGAAGAAAATTAAACCCCATAAATTCTGAAATAAAGTGGCATAGTCACAAGACTCCACAATTAACAATTATTTGCAATTCTAAAAATTACATAATGACTTAAAAGATGAAATAAATAGAGATACATTATCGAAACCCTCCCGGGTACTTAGAGTCTTAAGAAGTTTCAAGAACCAAAAAATATTACAGAGTGGAATATTCGTCTACAACTCCATAAGATGTGACTAAACACCATTATAATAACAACTTTATAAAATACCAAAGCAATATATCACTTCCATATCGAACAAGGAATGGAGAGAAACCTAACGCCATGAAAACACACCACGAAACTTGTTTTTTGCTCAAGAGCCACACAAGGGAGTGACAAAGGTCTTACTAGTCAAAAGGGGAGGCTTTGCAGCTAGTATTTTCCTCCACCTAGTCCCAGAGTTGTCCTGCACGCAATACATTACCCTAGAAGTTAAATCAGGAAGCATTTTAGAAAAACACCTGGTAATAAGAAAAAGAGAATCAGTGAAGTTAAAGTTACCTTTTTGTATTTCATCAACACACAGTCAACACCAAAGCAAAGATCGCAAACTCCTTTAATGTTTGATTCAAGCTTATACCAGTTTCGATGGTGACATGGGCCGATTTTGGTGATTCTTCCACCTCTGGTTATAGACTAAGGAGTAGTGAAAACAAGTAGCCGAAGGCCCCCTCAAGAAAATAAAGGATCTTTTAACATTTACCAAAACCTTAACAAAATGACCCGTGCAGTAATTAAGACCCATTAAGACCTTTAGGGTTTCACTAATTTCTGGTTGATGAAAACTGGAACCGTAGCGAATTTCACATGGCCTGTATTAAAAGTGAATTCTTATCTTGTCCTTGTTTGGTATGAAGTCAAAATAAACGTTAAGACTGACTTTCAGACTATCACCTTGAACTCAAACCCAAAGCCTTGGGAAATAGTGTAATATTATAGTTTGTTTGGATGGTATTACAAACCTTCTTTGATAAGTTCGGCCATTAGTATACATAGGATATAAATGTAGTAATGTAAAGGCTAGTGTTATAGTTCAACCTATGATGTTGTATTATTGTTAAATATTATAACCCTTGGTACATCCAAACTTTGTCATATGGGGGAATCCGCGGACCTGGGTAACACTTTTTGGCAAGCAAATTTCGGCAAAAACAAAAAAAAACACCTCGGTCAAGGGCTTATTAAACCCTCGATCGAGGTATTAATATCTCGGCCTAGGTTTTATCAAGCCCTCGAACGAGGTTTTGTTCATCCCTCAGTCGAGGTATTAAAACCTCGACCGAGGGTTAATAAATACCTTGACCGAGGTATTAACTTGGTCAAGGTATGGACCTCAGTCGAGGCACATACCTCGACCGAGGTGCCTCTGTCAAAAAAATTATAAAAAGAGGCCGCAGGGGCCGCGGCCCTTTTTTTATCGAAGCGCTCATCCCCTTTTATAAATGAACATGATCACTACATAACTGAATTGTATTTAGTCGAGGAATCACTAAATTACCAAAGACTACAAAATATATTCATTATAATTGAGCTTTATGTAACTCCAGTCTCCGAGCCGTCGCGTTAGTGGATTTCTATGCATGTCGTAGCTGTTTCGCAGGCTCCATGTCAATGACAGTGATTATTGTTACTTTTCCTTTCAACGCGATGTTTTAGCCGGCGAACCAAATGGCTGCGCCCGACCGAGGGTGTCGGGCACGGCCGTTTGGTTCGCCGGCTAAAACATCGCGTTGAAAGGACAAGTAACAATAATCACTGTCATTGACATTGACATTGACATGGAGCCTGCGAAACAGCTATGGCATGCATAGAAAGCCACTAACGCGACGGCTCGGAGACTGGAGTTACATAAAGCTCAATTATAATCGTGCTGACTAGTTTCATATTTTCAATTTGCCTTGATCTCCATAAAACTCTCCCCAAATCTCTTTTGTGGTTCGCCATTTTCAATATGTGAAAAGCTTTCACTGCTTGCAGTTGCATCCCACTACTCAATAAATGGCTCCATTTCGTTTTGTACCAGGGACTTCGGGGAGTGTCATTAATGTTTGAATTCACTCTAGGGCTTTTGCTCCAAAGGAGTTGACATGACCTCGACCGAGCTCATACCTCGGTCGAGGTATTAACTAAACCTCGACCGAGGGTTTGTTAAACCCTCGGTCGAGGGATTTACAAACCCTCGGTCGAGGTTTAGTTAATACCTCGACCGAGGTATTTAAATACCTCGGTCGAGGTTTATACCTCGGTCGAGGTTTATACCTCGGTCGAGGGCTTAAGAAAATAGACTTAGCCCACATTCAAACAAATGAAAAATTTTATGTGCCTTGCAGAGGTGTACACCCTGCCATTCCTAGCACATAACTGAGCGGAGTTGATACCGATAAATTCACCAATGAATCTTCTATCCATTGAGGTATCATACACGCATTTTGGCATTCATATGATATTTATTTATTAATTACTTCTAAAACTTATACTTAGAAAACCACACTGCAACTTCGAAGAAACTCAAAGAAAAATCCACAGAGTTAAAAATACACGGCCAAAAAATTCTTAAAAATGCACACATCACATATCGATGTGTCCTCTTCAAAAGGGTATCTTTGGTTTTTCAATTTTTGAAAAAATAGAAAAAATTGCTTTACGTGGACAAATATGTGTTTAAAACGATGTTGAAATCGAATGTGGTCACTTTCGAAAAATAATAAATAATTGTATAATGCGAAAAAAATTAACAAAAAAATATGCACATCACACTGCATTTTATGTAGATCATGCTCATATATATATTTTTTTGAAATTATTAATGCAAGATTGAATTACTCTACGTGGACATGAGCCACTTATTAGCTTCTTCAAATTTTTAAGGTCACACAGTTCATTAAATGCAAAAATTCACACATTAAATGACATCGGAATATTTTAAAAAAAATATCACTATGAATCCAACATAATATTCTACAATTTTTTTTTTAACTGCAAGTCAAAATTCAAATGGCATATATGCTTTTTGAGGGCTTCTATCTAGCACATGAGTAAAAAATCAGGTTTTCATCGCCAAATTTGGCCAAAAAGTGTTACCCATCTTCATGGAATCACCCATATTTTGATAATCAGTTAAGCCTACATAGAACAAATAAGATTTGTTAGAAGGTACTTTACTGAAGACTTTTCCATTAGAGGAAATTTCAACTCAAAATGGGCCTCCTAAAAAAATTAGTAAAATAATAGTTAAAATAATAAAATAATGTTTATTAATTTTGGAGGAAGAAAAAAAAACTACTTTCTTGTTTGTATTTTCGACATATCTGTTGGAGACATTTACCACCATACACACTCATTTTGGTCAATCTGGCCTAGTTAAACCACTATCCTAAGTTGTATTGAATTAATTGACATCAGAGGAGCACTGGATGACATCAGCTTGAGCACACCCATGCCTACCTTCAGTCAAGGAGGATAACTTATCCTTCTCCTACATTCAGGGAGGCTAACTGGAGCACTCTGGGGGTGATATGAGTGTCATTAATGCCCCATATTGCTAAATGATGGTTACAATTAGTAAACAGAGCAGTGAAGGTGCCTTCCTTCATTAAATTGATTATTTATTGATTATTTAATGAACTGGAGTCAATAGGGGCGACTCCAACCAGTTCTAATGGTCAATTACACTTCAGTTAACCTCATCAGGGTTCATTGGAGTCATTGATGCACTACCACTTGTTGGTTGGCTTGTAGTCACATGTGTCTGAGATACTTTCAGTTAGACTCAGTCATTTATTGCACTTCGACTTTAGTTAGGGCTCAGTTGAGTCAATTAGGGTTTTGATCAGTGGTTAACTTGAGTGTTGATTATGGCTTACATTCAGGTAAGCTAGACTCACTCATTAAATTTGAATGACCTCCTTGGGAATTAGAATTACTTTTTCATTCATTCTTGCAGCATGATCATTGTATTGTATTACTGATTCTTTATTGATTATATAGAGCGTCTACTCATTTTGTGACACTATTACACCATTTTCATGCCTTATTGTCGGAAATATCTTATGAGACTGTGTTTTAGTCCCTAGATTACTATGACAGATTAATATGGTATCAGATCTCATAGTGGAATGAAGCTCAGAACTCTCAAAAATAAGGTTTTTGATAGATCTTGCGTGAAAATTGAGCAAAACCTCAAAAATTCCAGCACTGCACCAGAAGCCAAGGCTTACCACTTAATACACCAAGTAAGGAAATTGTTGATCAAGCTTGCTTGATTGACTATGCTGGGTGTGATGAAAGCCTAAAATCTGCAGGCTGTCTAACCTTACGATGCCCCTTTTGTTGTGATTTTCAGGTTTTTTACAGGTGAAAGCATTCGCTTCAAGAGATTCCAATGGCTTCTTCCATAGAACTTTTGAATCTGTTCAATTTCCACTCATGGAAAGGAGACATGGAGATATAGCTATGTGCCAGAGGACTCTATAGGGTCACTATGGACACTGAAGAAGATCCTACTTCTATGACAAATAAAGCTAGGTTCTTGAACAAGAAGGATGAAGCATTCATATTCTTGTGCCTCTCTGTTTCTCGAGATCTTCTTTTCCATATTTCGGGATTGAAGACTCCAAAGGAAATATGGGACAAATTGGAAACCCTGTATGGAAAGAAGGATGATTTGATAGTATACCATCTTGAGAATGAGTTGATGTCTCTCCATCCTTCCAATTTTGAGACCTTGAATGATTTTTTCACAAAGTTCAAGCATATTGTCTTGCTATTGAAGCAATGCAAAGTGGAGAAGGATGATGATCGACCCATCCTCACCATACTCTCCAAACTTGGAGCTGATTGTTCAATTTTTGTCTCTACATTCCGTGCGGGGAAGCTCGCAACCCCTAGATGGAATATGCCTACACTCAATGCCTTCATTGAGTCCCTAACAAGTGAACATGATAAGATTGTCCAGATGGGGATCATCAGATCCTCCTATGATCAAGCCCTCCATGTCTTGGGGCCTAAAGATCTGAAGGGTAAAGGAAAGTAGCAAAAGAACCCAAAAACTAAATTCGAAGCTCCTAAGCCTAAAGTTGAAAACAGGTAGCATGATGAGTCTTTCGACTAAAATAAGAACAAAGG
This sequence comes from Pseudotsuga menziesii, assembly GCA_001517045.1. Lineage (NCBI taxonomy): Eukaryota > Viridiplantae > Streptophyta > Pinopsida > Pinales > Pinaceae > Pseudotsuga > Pseudotsuga menziesii. The sequence continues at coordinate 123,417 of LPNX010036770.1, forward strand.
AAAAGGCCATCATGGAAAGGAAAAAGTCGAGTGTTCATACTGCGAGAAGGGATTCCACTTTGAACATGCCTTCATGAAGAAGAAACTTGATGAAGCTACCTCTCTCCTTGAGAGAAATCACATCAATCTTTCGGAAAGATTTTGGAGGAGAGATCAACAAGATCGGGAACCACAGCATGAAAGAGGTCATGCCCTCATGGAAAGCACTTTGAAGTCCAAAGAGCTCTTGATTGATTTTGGAGCTTCGAACCACATGATGGCTGAAAGAGATTCCTTCTCAACTTTGGAGACCGGAAAATCCATCCCCATCCACATGTGAGATGACTCCACCATCATTTCAGAATGACAAGGTACGGTTGATCTTGAGAATGGCTATTTTTCAAATGTTTTGTATGTACCATATCTGGCATCAAATATCCTTAGTTTCTATCAAATGACACATAGAGGAGTGCCTAAGAGAGCATCCTTCAACTCTAATTATGTTGAGATAATAGAACTTGCATCCGGGAAACTTGTTGCCAAAGGCTTTGAAAACCATCATGCAAAAGCCTATGAGTTATCCCACTTTGTGGCGGATGCAAAGTCCACCGCATTGCTGACTCATGGAAATGAAGTTAGTATACTGGGGCATGAGAGGTTTGGCCATCTCAATTTCCAATACTACATTTCGACCCAAAATCCGACGGGAAAATCCGACGGCACGTGGATTTATTTTTTTAAACCTACCAAAAATCACAAAGATATTTTTTTTTTTGAAAATGTGGCCATAAGCGTCGCTTAAGCGATGGATAGTCTCATAAGCGTCGCTTAAGCGACGGCTAGCCTCATAAGCGTCGCTTAAGCGACGGCTCATCAAAAGGCATAATTTATGTTATGGTCTTCTCTAATACACCCAAAATATATTGTCTTGACCCAAACCGTCATATGTCATGAATCTCACACATGATATTCATTCGATTCCTATTTTCCTTGTAGCCATTCACCCTTACAATCTCATGCATATTTTTATTTTCTAAACAATCCCTAAGGAAATCCATCATTTACCAAGGATTTCACATGCAAGAAGAGAAACAAATTTTAAAGATTTACTTCTAGGGAATCCCACTAGAAAACTAAAAAAAATATTATCTCTAGGTGATCAAAGCATAGTGCAAGTTTCTAATGTCATCGTAGTATCATCCCACCCCATACTTTCAAGCTTAGAGAAGTAATCATCTATATTCATAAGAAAGAACTGGTATCTCACCTATACCATAGACATTCAATTACCATGAGATATTGACATTCAATTACCATGAGATATTATCATGAAAAATTCAATTAATTTCTTGATTAGGTATCATACAATAATTATATATATATATAATATGTGATCCATATTATAATGTTTGTCTATGCATGTGGTAGTAACTAGTCTTCATTATGGGCCTACCCTCAAGACCATATATGAGACATCTCTACCTATAAATTTTCCTTAGTGAAAAAACTTTCATTCATCCAAAGAATCCATGATTATTCGTGCATTCCATTAAAATTTATCTCTTGCATTTATCTATATCTCTATGTGTTAATTAATTTCGCATAATCACATTTTCAAACTACAAAAATAGAAACACATAGAAATAGAATAGTTCATGAAACATTCCTTCCAATTTATACCCATGGAAAGGGTTCCCGATTCATGGACACACTACCAATAACACATCACATGAAAACATTCACTACTAGATGGTGGCCATAGTTTGCAAGCTCGATGTTGTCATCTACATTTCTTTGATTGATGGGCTCTGTAAAATGGGCGAGCTCGATTTCTCCATAGAATTGCAGATTCTCATGGTTGAGAAGGGGATGGCCCCAGATGTTTTTACCTACATCAGTTTGATTCAGGGGATCTCTGATGCGGGTCTGTTGGATGAGGCTCTAGGGAGTATTTATCTCATGGAAGTTTTGTTGAGACAACAAGGTTAGTATTTTAATCATCCCGAATTTGGAAATCGAAGCAAATATGGGATCGCTGGATTTGGTAATATTCATCATGTGAAAAGAGCCTGAAAATGTATATGTATTTTTCCTTGGATTAGTTTTGGTCTTGTGAAGAAGAAGTCATTTTTAAGAATATGGACTCAAATTCCATGGCAAATCGTGGTGGTAACAACAACAGCAGCCACCATGATCATCGCTGGCCCTCTAAGATGCAGGATTGGCATTTAAAGAGTCCTTGGGACTAGGAAGGTTGCATAGGGATTTACAATATGGCCGGGGATAGGTATGAGAGATTACTCATGGCTGAATGGGTTTGTTCAGAAGAGGGTTATAATATTGGGAAGGAGTTATTCCATGGGACGAACATGGTTCATGAGTCGTCACCCCTGTCTGAGCTTCTCATGGTTGCTAGTAATTTTACTGAAGTGATCAACGACTGGAGTTTTTCAGGAAATCATAAGGCATAGTTTCCTCTAGATGTCAAGATTCATTGGAATGCTTTGGCTGAGGGTTCTGTGAAAATCCAAGGAATTGGATTATTGAAGGGTTGGCTTGTAGAAGGGGTTGCAAATGGTGGTAATTTTCTTGGGAGTTCCAAGTATAACCATTTTGTCAGAGAAATATGGTGGTAGTTGGATTGGGTGGGACTCGGGAGGAATGACAATTTTCAGAGTGCTAACAAGGGTCCCATGAGAGATAACATTAATGTCATCAAGGATGTTCAAAGGGATTCCTTCACGTGCCTTAAGCTAGGAAAGCGACATCATTTTGGAGACACTGTGAATCCAGCTCAGGTAATTAATCCAGTCTTTGGTAATAGCATAAACAACTATTTATAGTGTAACATGCTTTAATGATCTAATATTTTCCCAAATCACCATTTTACATGCTGCTGGGCCAGGACGGTGCAAGATCAATAATGGGGGTTGCTGGCATAGCACCCAGGATGGACAGATGTTCTCTGCTTGTTTGGTAGAGCCCTTGTCCTTCTCAATTAGAACTTGACCATGTATATTTTAATGAGAAATGGTATTTACTCTTTTCAATACTCCAGGACACACAGACTAGTGGATGCAAGTGTCCTCCTGGATTTAGGGGAAATGGTGTTGATAAGTGTGAAGGTATGTTGAAGTGGATACTTTCCTATATGATGAAAACAAAAATTCTAGCACAGTTATTGATGCTATTTTTGTTTAACAACTTACCGATCAGATATAAATGAATGCAAAGAAAAGGTAGCCTGCCAGTGCTCATAATGCAGCTGCAAAAATACATGGGGTAGCTATGAATGTAGCTGCAAAGGTGACCTTCTGTATATGAGAGACCATGATACTTGCATAAGTAAGTAGTCAGTCATATGCATATTATGTTTAACAATCCCTTCATATGAATCTTATGGCATGAATTATGATACTTGCATAAGTAAGTAGTTCAATCATTTGCATCTTATGTTTAGCAATCCCTTCATACAACGCTTATGGCACAAATTAAATTCCAATTGCTGTGTCATATTTTTTCTGAGTAGGTCAACATGGATCCATACATATTAAGTATATAATTTGATAATACATATGAATAATTGGGTGTTGTGGTGCCTATCTAGATTCCATGTCATAGCATAATTTGACGACGCAAAGAGAAGTTGCAGGAGAAGGTTGGCGGGACACAATGAATGGCTGAGGAAGAACTCGATAGATTCACTGGCTAACTCCGACAGCCAAGGTAATTTTATATAAATTTTCCTTTCCTGTTACTGTAAGGTGGAGATGTGCATGCATTCAAGCACAAGTTAATTAGTTGACAACCTATTACTTTTTGAAGACTTTAGTTTTATATTTGTCAGAGGATAATTCTCTGAATTGGCCCTGTGAAACTTTCAGATGATGACTGTGCAAAAAAATCCATTGTTTATTCTTCAGGTCTGCATCTTTTTGAAAGTTTATCAATTTCTCAGTAATCTCAAAAAATTCAGCTTTGGTTGCTTCTGCTCTCCCTATAGAATTTATTTTATGACTTAAGATTCTGAGTTCTAGCATAAGTTGCCTCTTATTTTGAATGTCTTCAACGCCATCAAGAATGGTCTCCTTGGAAAATTTGCATAGTTAAAAACAATTATGGGTGTAGACATAGTGATTTGCCAAAAAGTGTTGGTGAATATAGTAATTTGGTAATTTACCAAAACATGGGGAGCTTTCCCATGGCCATTTATGACCTCAGGTTGATAATTATAATTAACGGAAGGGCACTATTTTTGAGATATTTCTGGCTTTGGTGATACATTAACTGGGATGCTCCTGAAGCAGAAATGAAAGATCTTTTTCACTCTAGAGATCATTTGAGGTGATGAGTTTGTAAGATGCATCCCAGCTTCTGCTAATAACTGTGGAGCAACCACCATGTTTTTTTTTTAAATATCTTTGTGGACTTTCAAAATTGATATATAATTTCATTGTACTATGAGAGATGCACTGTTTCTTTCTAAATACACATGGATATCGAGGAGAGCTTGTGATATATAATTTCATTGTACTATGAGAGATGCACTGTTTCTTTCTAAATACACATGGATATCGAGGAGAGCTTGTGATATATAATTTCATTATACTATGAGAGATGTTTTTGTTTTTAAACTGGGGGAGAGCTTGTCATCTGAAGATGATCTTGTAAGGTAGCACTGAACAAGTTAATAGACATGGCTTAGAGACTTGTAATAACTAATAAGTAAGGTTGAATGCATGACCCATTTGGAGGCATGTTTGTAGACCTACAAGAATGGTGGCACAATTTTGTCATGTGATGTTATGGTTTTACTGCCATGATTGCAAGGGCTTGATTCAAGGTGATAAGATAATTGTATTTTGAAACTAAAAAGACAAGTTAACAACTTAACACACTCATATAGAATCTCTAAACTATCGAAAGCCCATATATTGATGATCATATTAGATATATTCATCAAACCTTAGATGCACATAGATTTGCGGATGGTGCAAAAGATGAGCTGATGTTCTTA
>LPNX010036770.1:129250-167566 GCA_001517045.1 Pseudotsuga menziesii
CTGGAAAACTTTCCTTGGTCCTGGTAGCATTTTTGCGGAATGAATTAAGTTCTTTGCTGGCATTCTCTCAGCCTTCTACGCTGTTTATTGTGGCTGTTCCAATGTAATATGATTCTTTCAAAAACATGACATGATTTTGAATTTCTTTTTAACATGGAGTTTGATAGCATTGAACCAGATTCTGAGATTATGAGAGCTTCTATTTACTCATGTTACAGAGTTGGTGCTTTGGTTTACACACTATTATTTATAATTAACATGACTAAGAAGCTGGCACTTTAGGCTTATATGGCTAATTTTGAGTTTCTTTTCAGTTCATTTTACTGCTCTAATGGCTAATATTGCTTTTTGGCTCATCTCAATGCACAGGTGTGGTTCATGGGAGAACATTCACATATTTCCATGGATTTTGATGATGTAAGAGTCTACTAGCTTGATAGTTATATTGTAAATTTAGCTTAACGCTTCTATATTATGTTCTAGGTTTTTAAGATATTTTGTTCGTTCTCTTCATTTTTATTATTTGTTAATGCAAGCTAAATAAAAATATTTCATCTGCACTTGCAAATTTATGGTTGATAACATTGATGGCACTTTTGGCTATCTTCTCTTCATTTGGTATTCTTTTCATATTGTTGCAGTGACCTTGGACAATTATGAATTGCTTCCAATGGATAAAGATAATCATATCAGTGATAATTTTGATGATCATTGGGTACAAGCACATAGAGGTGAGGGCCATATTGAAGCGACAGCAGGAGAAATTAGAAGAGTTCCTTCTTGGAAGGAGGTCTGGGACTTTAAAGGTGAACTTAATCTCACAAGGTATGAAAATCATCATGTTTCCTTTGTTTTGTGCTCTAGGTTTTAACTATTTTCTCTAAGCATCATCAGTTCTTTTTATGCACTATTTATTGAATAATCTTACAGGGAAGACGCAGAGAACCCCAAAGTTTGGTCTAAAATTTGTCTCCAAAATATGGCAAAACTTGCAAAGGAGGCCACTACTGTACGCCATGTTCTTGAACCTATGTTTCACATTTTTGACAGTGGAAAGCATTGGTCACCTTAGCATGGACTTGCTCTTTGCATTCTATATGACATGCAACAATTAATGGAGAGATCAGGTAATGCTAAAACACCATACAAAACAATCCATGTTTGGACAAATTATAGCTCTTGGGCTGCAAATTGTTAGTAATTTCCACGAACTATCCGTAAAACAGCCTTGATAGTCACTTTAGTGTGGTTACGTCATTATCTTGTCTAACAAATTACTCAGTTGAATTTTCAATCAGAATTTTGCATGGCTTACATAGTTACTATCAGATAGTTTGTAGATGTTTTATTAGTATCAGACATCATTTCTAATTATGAAGCTCATTTATTGAATATGATAATTCATATACTTATTTTGTTTGATTTGCAGGTCATTCTACTCATTTTCTCTTATCCATGTTGATTAAACATCTTGATCACAAGAATGTGGTGCCGCAACCTCAAATGCAGATTAACATTATTGAGATTACTGCTGTCCTGGCAAAACGGTCAAAATCGCCATCTTCTGTGGCAGTTGTTAGTGCAATAAGTGATCTGGAAAGGCATTTGCGCAAGAGCATGCATTGTTCTTCTGAGGCTTCACATCTGAGTGATGAAATAAACAACTGGAACAAGTCTTTTCAGGCCGCAATTGAAGAATGCCTGGTGCAATTGTCAAAACGGGTAATTAATGTTTTAAACTTTTTCCTCCTTTTGTTTTCTTAAAATTGTCTGCAATTAAGAAAATCCTGAATGTGCCAAACAACAAGCCCAAAGAAGGGTTGTAAATCAAACCATGATTAATCTATGGATGTTTGGAATTAACATGCTATCCTCAAGAAAACAAAGGACATGAAAGAAGTAATTTAAAACATAGCGTATAGGTTGTCTACGTACTTCATTGTTGAATTTGAATGCAACAATGGATTTCCAGCCCATACAAAACTTGGAGGAATATTGTTATTTGATGCCTATACAAATGATTTCTTTTCACAGATCATATAGAAAAGGATTTATGTTGCACTCTTCTAAGATGTGATTGATTAGCTTTTGAATTTTTCAGGTTGGTGATGCTGCTGCATTTATTAAGGTATATACCAGCCCACATGGCAAAGTGAACAACTAAATTTGCAAGTTTGACAAACCAGCCTTGTCCTTAAAGAGGTCATTGTTGCTAGTTGTTTGCCTAGCAATTTCTTCAATTTTTTAAAGATGGATGAAAGAATTCTTGAAGGAATGTCCTTCCTTATGGAAACAAGAGCATGCTGTCCACTTCTTCTTTGAGGATTTGGGTGTTTCCTTTGCACACTCATGCTTGCGGAGGAGACTCCCAAATGATAGGCTTGATCTCTAAAGGGTCGTTAACCTAAATTCCTCAAGGTGTCTTGATGCTTGATAAAGTAAGAAAACACAACCTATAAAGTAGGTGAAGCAAGGGTTGAGAAAAAGAGACATGCTGTAAGAGACGATAGCAACATTTTTGAATGTAGGAGAAAGATTATATAGAACAATACTCACATATTTCAAATTTGATTTTTCCTTTCCAATATATATAATAATACCAACTTTTAGTTTCTTGAATCTTGCAATATACTCTAGAGTCTACATTATTGAAGTCTTCCATCTTGAGACTGGAGAGCTCCGTTTTGCACTTTTGTTATTCTTGGTGTGATAAACAAGGCCCGACTCCACATAGAGAGCATCCAATCCAAGTGTTTCATCCTTTTTCTAGCAAACTAGGTCATAACTGTGAGGGAGGGGTTTCTCCAAATACATCTATAGGGCCAAGAAGGGCCATCATTTGATCATTACAAATATGGTAGTTGGCTCCATCGACATGAAAATTATTTTTTATTTTTTTAAATTGACAACCGTCGCTTAACCGACAGATATAACTGTCGCTTTACCGACAACTACATTATATAGCCATCACTTAACCGATGGCCTAAAGGTTATTTTTTTTTTAAAACTGACAACCGTCGCTTAACTGACGGATTTAACTGTCGCTTTACCGACGACTACATTTTGTAGCCGTCGCTTAACCGACGGCCTGAAGGTTATTTTTTTAAAATAATTTCACTACCATCGAAGAAATTTTGTCGCTTAACCGATGCTTTACATTTAACCGATGGTAAACTTAGGTGTCTCTTAACCAACGGATTGGAAGGATGTTGGATAACTGACGATAGACCACCGACGCTTAAAAAAAATCATAGTGTCGTACATGCGACAGAGAAGTGTTGAAAATCCGACAATACGGCCATTGGATTTTTGGTCGAAATGTAGTAGTGTTCAAATAATTGCAGCAATTATAGAAAAAATCCATGGTTGAATGCCTCCTGGTCATCAAGGAAACCACTGGAATTTTCAAGGGCTGTGTAGTTGGAAAGCACCCTAAGCACAAGTTCAATCGGGGGAAGGAAAACCGATCTACATGCATCTTGAGTCTGATACATTCTAATATCAGAGCTCCCATGCCTATCACATCCATGAATGGATCAAGGTATATTCTGAATTTTATTGATGATTTTTCCAGGTACACATGGGTCTTCTTTCTCAAAAAGAAGTCTAAAGTATGTGAAAAATTCACTGAATTGAAGGCCTTGATCAAGAATGCATCTGGGATTAAGATCAAGATATTGAGATATGATAATGGTGGGGAGTATGTCAGTAATTTGTTTCTGCACATATAATCTCAAAGTGGTATTCAGATCCAACATTCAATTCCCTACACTCCCCAGCAGAACGATGTAGCAGAAAGGAAGAATCGATCTCTCAAGGAGATGACCACCTGTATATTGGAATCGATGAAGTTGGCTGTAAATTTGTGGGCTGAAGCCATGCATACTGTAGCATAAATTCAGAATAGAGTGCCACACTCATCTGTGAAAGGGAAGACCCCTTTCAAAACATACTTCAGACACAAGCCGGATGTGTCGAACCTGCGGGTGTTTGGGTCCACTACATGGGCCCGAATTCCACTTGAAAAAAGAAGGGCTTTGGAACTGCAAAGCATAGAAAGTATGTTTATTTGGTATCCTAATGAATAAAAAGGTTTCAAGCTGCTGGATATCAAAACAAAATAGATCATCATCGAAAGGAGTGCAAGTTCGATGAGCCTCTTCAGGAGGTGGAACTAGTGAAGGAGAAAACTGTTGAATTTCCTTCCTATTCTACTAAATATTTGGATGATGAAATTCGGGGTGATGACCCTGATTTGGATCCTGTAATTTATGATATCACTGTATAGAAAACATCAGATGTTGAATCATAACCTGAAGTACAAAATCATCTTCCCACATGGGCCCGACAGACACTCTCCTCTATAGGAGATAACATTGGAAATCCAGATGATCCAAGGAGAACCCGGTCTGATTTCCAAAGAGCAGGTATTGCACTCTCTTGTCCTGATAATATGCTGTCCAAAAATTGTTATTTTATGATTATTTCATACCCAAAATCCTACTACCATGCTCAAAAGGATCCGAGATTGCAAGTTGCAATGGATGAAGAGATGAATTCTCTTCAGAAAAATGCTACTTGGGAGCTAGTTTCTCTTCCTCCGGGAAGGAAATTGGTTCAATGCAAGTGGGTGTTTTGGACCAACGTTGCTGCTGATGGTAGAAATTGAAAATATAAGGCAATTTTGGTGGCAAAAGGTTTCTCTCAGGTCCAAGGTGTGGACTACCATGAGACTTTTGCACCAGTTGCAAAAATGGACTCCATCCTAGTTCTGGCAATTTCAGCATCTAAGCACTGGGAAGTGCATCATATGGAAGTTAAGTCAGCCTTTATACATGGAGATATTCATAAGTAGATATACATGAAGCAAACTGAGGGCTACATCTCTGATCCATCTTTGTTTTGCAAGCTAAATAAGTCACTATATGGGTTAAAACAGGCCCCAAGAGAGTGGTATTCCAAGATGGATGCCTTGCTTCTCTCGCAGAACTTCCAAAGGTGTATATCAGATCCAAATGTGTATATATAGTAGTATTATGGTAATTTGATTATTATTTTTTTATATGTTGATGACTTACTGATCACAGGTAGCACAGTTGCTTCTATTTCAGCCATTAAAACTGCTCGCCACAATGCATTTGAAATGAGCGATTTGGGGCTCTGAAAACAATTTTTGGGGCTCAAAATTGAGCAAAATTATGATGGGATAATGGTCACTTAGTCCAAATACATATCATACCTATTAGTAAATTTTAACATGGCTGAATGTAGGCCTGCACCATTCCCTTTCCTTTCAGGGATCATCCTTGAAGAAGGAAAAAGCACACCTCCCATGGACTGCACTATTTATCGACAGCTGATTGGTAGCTTGTTGTACTTGACACATTCTAGACCTGATATATGTTATTCCATGAATGTTGTATCAAGATACATGCAGGAGTCCCATGATCTTCATTGGAAGGTAGCTAAGAGGATCCTCCCGTATATTCAGGGAACCATGACCTACGACATTCACTATATTGCAAACTTTGAGCTAGAGCTAGTTGGATACACAGATTTTGATTGGGTGGGTGATTCTATTGATTAGAAGTCTACTTCTGAATATGTATTCATGTTTGGTGGTGGCCGCATTTTCTGGTCTATAAAAAGGCAGTCCACCATAGCATTATCTTCAGTAGAGGTCGAGTATCGAGTATCGAGGAGCATTGTTTGAGTTTCGGTATTGTACAGGGTGACCTATGGCCTTAGTTTCTGGGGCCCTAGCATTATTATGCATTTTATGTTTTCTACTCCTGAGTATAGCTTAAGGGGGGGTGTTGGAGACATTTACCACCATACACACTCATTTTGGTCAATTTGGCCTAGTTAAACCACTATCCTAAGTTTTATTGACTTAATTGACATTAGAGGAGCACTGGATGACATCAGCTTGAGCACACCCACGCCTACCTTTAGTTAAGGAGGCTAATTTAGCCTTCCCCTACATTCAGGGAGGCTAACTGGAGCACTTTGGGGGTGATCTAAGTGTCATTAATGCCCCATATTGCTAACTAATGGTTACAATCAATTAAACAAAGCAGCGAAGGCACCTTCCATCATTAAATTGATTATTTACTGATTATTTAATGAACCGGAGTCAATAAGGGTGCCTCCAACCACTTCTGATGGTCAGTTACACTTCTTTGGATATGTATACTCATTTTGTAGCACTATTACACCATTTTCATGCCTTCTTGTTAGAAGTATCTTATAAGACTGTGTTTTAGTCCCTAGATTACTGTAACAGATTAATAATATCTTCTCGTGTTTTTACTCAAATTTTGATTAGGAGAGACTTGACTTACTTTTGACGGACCCTGCTACATCAAAAATAAGAAATACTTGAAAAAACATAGTGAGGTTCGTCAAAATTATGCTGAGTGGGTTCTCAATGGATGTGGAATTTAATTCTACGTCCAACGAGCTCTCCCGATCGAAATTTGAGTAAAAACACGGGGATATATGTCGAAAATAAAAACAAAAAAAGTAGCTTTTTTATGATACCTATCCCCAAATTTATATTAAAAAAGTGTTTAAGAGATGTACGGTATTTCAAATTCAAAGCGATTTCATTGGCTAACACATGATGACATGGAATTTGAATTAATGTTAAAAGGCCCATTTTGAGTTGAAATTTCCTTTAATGATTGTTTTATTAAGAAGGATAAGAATGGTTTAGGGTTAAACCTTAGGTTTCCTTCTCCCTTGTTCCTTATAGTTCCTTAACATATAGTTGACTCTTAAATTGATTGAACCAAGATACCTCACTGTTTGCACATAGAATAATAGAGGTTCATGTGTTAGTCGTGGCGAGTAAGTAAGGCCATGACCCATCCCTTGTGTAGATCAAGCATAGAAACATACAAACGACAACGACAAATTGTCTTACAACAACAAGTTAAATATGGACAGTTCTCTTATGTCACAAAGTATTGTCATGTAGGAAAATCACCAAATAACCAAGCTAATAATAACTTAGATACATGACGGCAATATTTCATGACAGAAAAAGTATGAGTAATAACATCTCTCTAAACATTGTCTAGTAAATTTTAATATTACATGTAGTACATACAATTTTTTTTATTTATGAAATTAAGGGATGTTACATGTGGTATCAAAGTGAGATTCAAAACACTAGGCTTGATTGGCTTAGTTGCATATAAAGAAAAACAATGTACTAGTTTTATTTTTGCATTTATTTCTATCAAGAAATATAAAATCTATTTTGTAGGAAATGGATAATGTGAAGCCTCTGCTAAAAATCGTCCTCAGCATAATAAACCTGACAACGCTTATGTAGAACTGAATAATCCAGAATTACTACAAATAGTTAGAGAATTAAAAAGTGAACTACAAACTGTGAAACATGGTAATGAAATGATTTTGGAGTTAAATGAAATTCTACTTGAAAAAATACATAACCAAGAAAAAGATAAAATAATTTCTATTGAAACCAATTCTGAAACAACATCCTATAAACATAAAGGAAAGAAAGCAAAATATTGTGATAGTGAATCTTCTTCGGAGGTTATAACAAAGTCATGTAGGGAAAGGAAAAAATACATATGTGACACTAGTGAAAGTGACTGAAAGCATAGAACAAAGAAGTATAAACTCTATGAAGAAATTTCTCGTGAATTCAAAAAAATAAAGCCTCCCATGTTTAATGTGGAAGTAGAGAAAGGAGAGGAAGCAAAATCTTGGCTGTCAGGAATGAAGCAATACTTCAAGATTTACAACTATTCTGACAGACTAAAGGCTATGATGGCTATTTACAATTTGACTAGAAAACCCGATATCTAGTGGCAAGATATAAAGAGGGTCAAAAATATGAAAGAGAAGTACTTAACCTCGAGAGTTTTTAAGAAGCATTTTAAAATAAAGTTTGTATTTGAACAATATGATGAGGAAAGAGCCAAGGAGTTCTATGAATTATAACTGGGTTGCATGTCCATGAAGGAGCTGAGCAACAAGTTTCTAAGTCTCTTAAGATATGTACCTTACATCATAGATGAAAAGCCTAAATTCCAACGGATTTTATGTTGTCTACCTACTAGCTTCAAAGATAGGATTGAGTTTGTTAATCCAAAAGCTTTGGAGGAAGATATGAGAAAGGTTGTTTTATGTTATGAATAGCGTAAGAAAAGGGAAAGTCTACCCAACTGGAAAACTAAAAAGACAAGTCACTTTGACCAAAGAAGAAGAGGGTTTAAGTCAAATACAAGTTTTGGCAGTAAATCTTAGAACTTATCCAAGAATATTACTATCAGAAAATAGATTTTAAGAATAGAGTACCCCTGAATACTGCAGCACCAAAAGGCAGGGATATGTCTAACTTTTTTTGTTAAAAATACTGAACAAAGGGAACATGTAAAATTTTGGGAATTTTAAGGACCACATTAGGCTAAGTACTATCTAAACTGGAATGGGAACATTAGTAACATAAACACTGTCCAGGAAGAGGAGACAATTGGAGATGTGGCATATGAAATGCATCGAATAAATGTAGCTCTGGGAAACCAACAAGTGGATCATCAGACTTCCATGGTGGTTGTGCAAGGTATGACACAATTTTTTTGTTGTTTCCATCTTAATCTATGTAACAAATATAAAACAAAATATTAATTAGATTATTAGCTTACTAGTGAAAGGGCATAACCCTTCGCTATGTTGGCTCAAGCCATATAAGAGGCGAGCTTATTGTACATTCTTGTCATCATCTAATACATTATTATATTTCATTATTGAAAATGATAGTTGTATTCGACTAGTAACGAGCCAACCGGATTTGGTTGCTCCATTTTGTATTAGAGCGGATTCGCTCCTTTGGATTGAGCTTAGATTCGGCTCTTCCACCACCCTTCTCACCTTCCACTAGTCATCCCTCATCCTTCATTCTCCCTACCATCATTCTACCTCCCTTAACTCCATCCAGCTAATTCCACCCCCTTCACGCCTATCTGTCTATACTTGCACACGTTGTATCATGAACCCTTGACACTGCACATGTTCCCATCGCCTCCCTTCCATAGTTGTAATCTTCCTTTCAGCTCCATCTCTCCCCTTTCACCTCCACACATCTCACCTCCTTCCTCCTACTCCATTCTCCTTGTCACCTATCTACCGAATCCACTCCTCCATCACCCACATCCATTTGCGGCCTCCTCCATTCCCCAACTACTCCATGCTCCTGCATCTCCCTCATGCTCCTTCATCCACCCCTCCGTCCACCTCCACCCCTTCATTCCTCCATCACCTATCAACCGTATCTGCCTACAACCTCCTCCAAAACATCCATGCTACACTCCAACCTGCGCTCCAGGATTCCCTTAATGCATCCACCGACTCACTACCGCTCCATTCTATTTCCCCAACCTGCACTCGCTTCCATGCATCATCCATCCCATGCTCTGTAACCTATTCTCCCTCCAAGTTGCCTCTTCCCTCCACCTCCATTGCCCATCCATCTCCCTTTCGCGCTGCATCCACAATTCCTCCATCTTCCACTTGCGATCCCTCCATCCCTCCATGTGCTCCACTACCTGCTATGCAATCCCTCCATCCGCCTCCAATTCCACAACATGCAACTAAATAAAAAATAAACGATATATTATAATATAATATAATATAATATATTATTTGAGATATATTGTAATATAATATATTAAAAAAATCAAATATTATAATTATTATTATAATATTTGTTTAAAAAAAACTATATACAAAATATTATATAGTTTATAAAAATATAATAATAATAATAATAATAATAATAATAATAATAATAATAATAATAATAATAATTAATTAATATATTATTATTCAAAATTTCACCTTAAAAGGTCAAAATAGCATTCTACAAATATCCATGCCATCTTATACTAAGAGTGATGAATTCATAGATCTCCTTGAGGAAATCCTTAAGGACATAGATGAAATAAAGAAAACTATGGATGAAACATTTAAAGTAAATGTAGAGGGAGGTGAAAATCACATAGAAGAAGCCACCCAAGTTGATGAAAAAAGGATGATCCTAACCTAGATTGTGATAAGAGACAAGCCGATGTTGCTAACAATAAAGATGATCAATGCTACGGCAAAAATGTCACAATCACAAACACACGAAGGATAGATATCATCACAAAGACACCTATAAAGAACATCAAGGGAAGAAGCTATAATATCTATCAGACACAAGAAAAGACCGGTGTTGTTATGAGCATTATAAGCATAAGGAGCCCATTCAAGGGAACTGACACAAAATGTGTTGGGGATAACAACACGAAAATAGTTAAGGTCGTAATGTATGTTAAGCATGTTCAATTGACAACAAACATAGTTAAAAGAATAAATCAGACAAGTAGAAAAAGCGTAAACAAAACTTCACCAAGTTCATACATATTGCAAATACCAAGACATAATAATCAAAATGAGGTAATGGGAATAATCAAAATCGCACCTCTCAAGTCATCAGTGTGACATAGAGCCAGAATAAAAGACGACATTAGGAAAATACTGAATCTTTGAGGACAAATCTCCCTTAAAGAGAGTGGCAATGTAACAAATATAAAATAAAATATTAATTAGATTATTAGGTTACTAGTGAAAGGGCGTAACCCTTCACTATGCTGGCTCAAGCCGTATAAGAGGTGATCTTATTGTACATTCTTGTCATCATATAATACATTATTATATTTCATTATTAAAAATGATAGTCGTATTCGACTAGTAACAGACCAACCAGATTCAGTTGCTCCAATCTATCTAGGTGCTAGTTTAAGTTATATATGTCCTAGCATAGTGGAAAAGTGCAGCTTATCTTTAAAAATTTTGAAAAACCCTGGTTGGTTCAGTAAGCCACAGGAACTAAAATAAAGGTGGTAAATTATGTTGAAAGTTCTAATTTGCTTATGAGTTAGTTTGAAAATCATGTCAAGTTGATTTTTTAACCTTCAGGCTCTTATGATGTCCTAATAGGAATGTGTTGGATTGAAAAACACCCAGTGCTTTTAAATTGTTTTCAGAAAACTTTTAATTGTTTGAATAACAAACGAGAAATAATTACTGTCACGGGATTACCTAGGAAGATATTGCTTAGAGAAATTACATCCTTACACATGAAAAATGATGTAAGAAAGGGCTGTAAATTCTTTGTTGTACACATTATAAATAATGAACAAGTCAATAAAGAAGATAAACCAGGATTTGAGGATATTCCAATGCTGCAAGATTTTGCGGATGTATTCTCGGAAGAAATTCTAGGATTACCTCCTAAACAAGATCTGGAATTTACAAATGAATTAGTACCCGAAGCGATACCTAATTAGAAATCTTCTTATTGAATGAACATCTTGGAGCTGAATGAATTAAAATTACAAGTACAAGAATTAATAGACAAACATTATGTAAGACCAAGTATATCCCCGTGGGGAGCACTGGTCATTTTTGTTAAAAAGAAAGACGATACTATGCGTCTATGCATAGACTACCGTTAACTTAATAAAATGACGATTAAGAATAGGTATCCTCTGCCTCACATTGATGATATGTTTGATCATATACGTGAAGCGACGATATTATCAAAGATCAACTTGAGTTATGGGTATCACCAAGTCACAATTAAAGATGAAGACGTCTCTAAAACTTCTTTCGGGACAGGATACAGGCACTACGAGTTTGTGGTTATGCTTTTCGGGATAACTAACACTCCAACAATATTCATGTGATTAATGAACAGTGTCCTAAGTAATTACTTAGAAAATTTGTAGCTGTCTTTAGAGACGACATATTAATTTATTTTAAGACAAAAGAAGAACATGATGAACACCTAAAGATAATATTGCAAGTGTTAAGAGAACATCTACTATAGTCTAAGCTCCACAAATGTGATTTTTAGAATGATAAAATACAATATTTAGGGCACGTAATATCCAAAGAAGGGATATCGATGGACCCAGATAAAATAAAATATATAATTGATTGCCCTATTCCGAAAGACATAAATGATGTACGATCATTTATGGGGATAATAAGTTATTACAAAAAAATTATTGAAGGTTTTCCAAAAATTGCAAATCCTATAACCTCATTACAGAAAAAGGGGAAGAAATTTGCTTGGGATCAGAAATGCAAAGACGGTTTTAGTAAACTAAAAGAATTATTAACTACCCCATCCATTCTAAAAATAACAGACCTAGAAAAGTACATCGTCGCATGTATTGATGCATGCAACGAAGGCTTAGGATGGGTACTGACACAAGAAGGTCATGCAATTATGTACGAATCAAGAAAGTTAAAAACTCATGAAAATAATTGTACGACATATGACTTAGAGTTGGATTCCATAATCCATGCTTTAAAAATGTGGTGCCATCATTTAATAAGTAAAAGGTTTCTGCTAATGTTCGATATAACTTAAGTGTAAAATATATGTTCTATTAACAAAATCTAAATGCAAGGCAAGCTAGATGGCTATCTTTCCTTAGCGAATATGATTTCAAAATCAAACATACTAAAGGGAAAGAAAATAAAGTGGTTGATTCCTTAAGAAGAAATGAAGTAACAAATTTTGTAGCTACCATTAGTAGTTATAAAAGTGATTTAGAAGATAAATTGGAAGAAGGAATAAAGTGTGACCCAGAATACCATAGTTTAAAATAACAAGTAAATCGGAATGTATCTGAAAATATAATTACAAATTATAGTTTTAATAAAATATGTTTAATACTGTTTAAAAAACAGACTTTATGTACTAAATGTACTGGAAGTTAAACTACTGATTTTGAATGAAATACACAAAAGTCCTTATTCTAGACATTCGGGGTATCAAAAGATGATAACCATGTTAAGAAAAGAATACTTTTGGCATAAGATGAAAAATAAAATTGTTCAATTTTTAGCTAGGTGTATCGAATGTGAGCAAGGTAAAGATGAACATCAACACCCAAAAGTCCTTTTACAGCCATTACCAATATTAAATTGGAAATGGGAAGTCATCAGTCTTGACTTTGTAACTGGCTTACCTAAAAACCGAAAAAAGAAAATGATTCCATAATGGTGGTTGTGGATAAATTAATTAAAGAAACACACTTTATTCTTATTAAAACAACTCATACAGCTGCTAACAATGCAGACATATTCATGAAAGAAATATTCCGCCTGCATGGAATTCCAAAGATAACAATTTCTGACTGAGATCCTAAATTCAATGGTAATTTTTGAATATATTTATTCAAATGTATAGACACTAAATTGAATTTCAGTACTGCTTATCATCCACAAACAGAAAGATTAATTAGGTACTAGAAGATATGTTTCAAATGTATGTTAGAGATTATCCCAAGAAGTGAGAATACTATTTGCACTTATTTGAATTTGCTTACAATAACCATTATTAGACCTCAACAAAGCTTAGTCCTTTTGAAATATTATATGGTAGAAAGTGTAACACTCCTATTACATGGAGTAATCTAGTAGACTGATTGATGTTAGGAACTGAGATGTTAAAAGCATTCGAACTAACAATGAAACAGGTACAATGCAACTTGAAAGTTGCTCAAGATAGGAAAAAAATTCATGCTGACCTTAAAAGAACCCTAAAGGAATTCCAAGTAGGTGAGAATGTGTTTGTTAAGTTGAAACCCAAAAAGATCTCCTTTAAACTGGGAATTTGTGCTAAATTAGCACCCAGGTAATTCAATATATTGGCAAGAGTGGGTCTAGTGGCATATCAATTAGCTTTTCCACCGAATCTTAGGATACATAATTTTTTTCACATTTCTATTTTGAAAAATTATATATATGATGCTACTCATGTGCTTGACTCGAATGTGATTCAGGTAGAACTAGAAGGAGATTTTCCAGTGGAACCGGATTGTATTCTCGATAGGAGGGAATTTTTTCTTCGGAATCGCACCATTGGATAGGTAAAGGTGTAGTGGAAACACCTCAGTGTTATAGCGGATTTCACCACTCCAGGTGAATCACACTTTGTATGGCCTTCCCCTGTCCCGCTGCAGACTCTTTAGACCCCATGGACCATATTTTAACCTTTGGTGTTACCTTGATCATCCCTAAAACTATATGAAAAATGATATACGCGGATTTTTACCCGATAACCGCATACATACGTGGATCTGTCCCTGGTAACCGCGTACATCGGGATGTGTGCATAATCCAAATCCTTTTTGGAGTTTTCCTTGACATGGATCCGACTCATTCGACTCATGGCCTTCCATATGCCTTGAGATCTCTCGAATTCGACCCTTCATTATCCCTTGTGAAGCTATATAAGGAACCCCTTGGTACATTGAAGGCATATAGAGAGATTGAAGCAAAGAAACTATAGTCCATTGTTGCCGAAATTTATACTTGAGTCTGCATCCCTTTGTCCCTTGGAGCACTGTTGTGTTCTTCCCAAGCTTGCCTTTTGCTAGTGAGCTTGCTATCGAGAGATGGAGGATTGAGGTGGTGGAGGCCCAAGTGGGGGATTCAGTTTCTTCGGTTCGCAGACGTGCCGTCAGAGGTTGTATTTATCTTGTAATCTCTAATTTATATTAATAGAAACATCTTTTCCTATCCAATGACGTGTATTTGATTGAATGTTGTATCCATTAGAATATGTCAAATGCTTTTACATTATTGATGATATATATGCTAGAATAGATCTAACACCATGATATATAGTATGCTTGTATTGTTTACTTGTTGTTGAGGCAGTATTATATCAATTCAAGCTGAAGATTGGAAAGCTCAAGGGGGATCTTGTTGATGTATATGTAACTTCGGAATGTATTCTTCTATGTATCTTCTATGTATTGTAACCCGATGTTTATTCCAGGATGTTTCTATTATGTATTTGAGTCATGTGGTCATACCCCGATGTTTCGATCGGGAGGATTAATAATGTAAACGAGTCATATCAAGTCATTAGGTAAGTCCCCACTGTTTCGGGGCACTTGAGTTATTATACACTAATTAAGGTGTAGGCTCGAGTAGTATTTATTAGGGTTGAGCCTACGTGTAAAACGGCAACTTAAGTGAACGGACTAATATAAATAGAGAGTGTGTGTCTCTCTATTTATCACTCGTGAATTACATCACTTGCTCTCTCAAGTGTGGCGCACCTTGGGAGAAGGAAATTATTTGGCTTGACAGAAGACAGAAGGCTGCTGTTGTGTTGGGAGGTCATCTTACTGTTTTGGGTTCACATCTTGTGGTGATACTATCTTAGAGGAAGTTGAGGGGTTTTCTCCATTTATGGTTTCCCCTCCTAAAACTCTTTGTGTCTCTTGTCTCTTGTGATGTGCTTATGTGATTGCTGTGCTTGTTATTCTCTCAGTGAAAAGATCTTAACATAATGCTAGCTTAAATGTTGAAAAACTAACATGGTATCAGAGCTAACCTGAGAACAAGACACTGTGCAGCTGCGGAGGCTAGGGCTTCCTTGTTTGTGGATCTTTCTCCACTATTTTTCAGCAAAAGTAAGGTGGACTTACTCTCCTCCCTAGGGTGCATCTTTCTGTCGAAACAGAATTCAATTCGGAGGATTTTCAGTTTTGGACCTGTCACTGGGGCCGAAAATTAGGGCTTTTTATAGAAGAGGAATTTTTCAGTGAGCCCAGGCCTGGATTGTTCTCCTCCCCAAAATCAAAGTTAGGAACAAGTTTGAAGGCATTTGGGTGGACAAAACTCCAGAAAAGCAAAACCCTAGTTGCTCCTGAACCAGCTCTGCGGGATTTCAGCTCAAGTTTCAGATTTGACATCTTGAACCTGGTAAGATCTAAAATCTCTTGTATTTCCATTTGAGGTTCTTATTTAAAGATGTCTCATCATACCAAGCTTGATGAAAATCTTGAGGGGGCTGATAACTTCCGAGCCTGGAAGTATAGGATCTCCCTGGTCCTGGAAGAGAATGAATTAGACTCCTACATTCATGAGGAGATTCCAGTTCCAGAGGGAGATGAGGAAAAGGCTCTTCATAAGAAGAATACAGTTATGGAAAAGGGGATCATTGCTGATTCTATTAAGGATCATCTCATCCCACAGGTGTCCTCTCTCAAGACACCTAAAGCTATGTTTGATGCCCTAACCAAACTGTTTGAAGGAAAGAACATCAATCGGAAGATGACCCTGAGAAACCAGCTGAAGAATGTGAAGATTCAGAATGTAGAAACTATCCAGTCATACTTCACAAGAGTTTCTCAAATCAAAGAAAAATTAGAAGCTGTTGATGAAGAAGTGGAAAATGCGGAGATTGTCATGACTACATTGAATGGCCTCCCTAGGTCATGGGATGCTTTCATTCAAGGTATCTGTGCAAGAAAGAAGCTAGTCAAATTCAGCAGACTGTGGGAAGAATGTTCTCAAGAAGAAGCATAGATAGTAGCTCGAGAAGAGAAGATGGGAAGTAAATACCAAGCTCTTACAGTTCGCTCCAAGGCTCACTCCAAGAAAAGCAAGAGAAGACCTCATTTCTCCAAAGGTAAGGATTCTCATCCTAGAAGAGATCTTTCAAAATTAAGATGTTATACATGTGATGAGATAGGGCACTTTGCAAAAGACTGTCCTAAGAACAAAGGCCACCCTCATAAGAAGAAGGGGAACAAAAGAAGACATCATGCTCATGCTGCAGAGGATGATGAACCATCCAAGAAGAGATCCAGATATGAAAGTGAAGATTCTTCAAGCGAGGATGAATATGTTTTGATATCAGCTCTCATAGGTAACATTACTCATGGAAGTGATGATTGGTTGATAGACAGTGGTGCTTCCAAACATATGACGGGATTCAAGGAATCTTTTGTGATATTGTCAGAACATGAATCACCTCACAAGGTGAAACTAGGAGATGACTACCAATATCCAATAAAAGGTAGTGGGGAATCAGCATACAAGCTAGAATCTGGTAAGTCTCTAACAATGAAAGAAGTATTGTTTGTTCCAGGACTTAAAAAATAATCTTCTATCCATTTCAGCATTGGATGCAAAAGGAATGCGGGTAGCATTCATAGATGGTCAAGTAATCATGTGGCCTAAAGGAAAGACTATCGATGATGCAGTAGTGATTGGAGAACAAGAAGGAGGCCTGTACAAATTGAAGGGACATCCAGAAAAAGCCTTGACTCATTATACAGTAGAGCCAAATGAACTTTGGCATAGAAGACTTGCACATGTACATTATAGAGCACTACCTATTGCAAGTAAAGCTGTCGAAGGTCTTCCAGAAATTCAAGCAAAACATGAAGGGGTCTGCAAAGGATGTGCGGAAGGAAAGAATACAAAGAAGACATTTCCTAGCAGCGAAAGCAAAGCCGAAATCATTCTAGAGATCATCCACTCCGATGTATGTGGTCCTATGTCATCAAACTCACTTAGTGGGTATGCATACTATGTTTCTTTTATTGATGATTTTTCTAGAAAGACATGGATTTATTTTATGAAGAACAAAGATGAAGTATTCAGCAAGTTCAAGGAATTCAAAGCCTTGATCGAGAATCATACTGAAAAGAAGATCAAGACCATTAGATCAGATAATGGTGGAGAATTCACTTCGAATGAATTCAAGGAGCTGTGCAAAGAATCGGGGATTAAGAGGGAGTTGTCAACTCCTTATAATCCACAACAGAATGGGGTTGCAGAACAGAAGAATAGAACTATCATGGAAGCTGCAAGAGCTATGCTTCATGATCAAGATCTACCTATGCATCTTTGGGCTGAAGCTGCTAGAACAACAGTGTATGTACAGAACCGTACTCCACATAGAGTACTTGAGAAAAAGACTCCTGAAGAAGTCTTCTCCGAAAAGAAACTAGAAGTCAGCCATCTCAGAATATTCGGCTGTCCAGTGTACATACATATTCCAAAAGAGAAGAGAACAAAGTTAGACCCTTCAGGAAGGAAGGGAATATTTGTGGGATACTCTGAAAGCTCGAAGGCTTACAGAATCTACCTTCCAGGATTCAAGAAGATTGACATTAGCAGGGATGTAACATTTGATGAAGGTATAGCTTACAACAAATCCAGAAAGAGACCTGCTGAAGAACCTGAAGAAGCAGAAGCAGAAGCACCTAGGATCCGTGATACAATTATGAACGAAGAAGCTCAAGAAGAAGATTGAGAATTCAAGGAACCACAAAGACCTATAGATCCACCTCTGGAGAAGAATCCTCATAAGAGGAAACCTGCTTGGGTACGTGAACTTATCCAAGGTGCGGAAAGATATGGGGCTCCAGAAGAGAATCACAGAGAAAGAAAGAGGACAAGATCAAATTCCGGGTATGTAGCTTTACTATGTGATTTCATTGACAAAGAACCTTCCAGTTATGAAGAAGCGACAAATCAGAAAGAATGGAAGGATGCTATGATCGAAGAGTATCAATCGATCATGAAGAATGATGTTTGGGATGTTGTCCCAAGACCAAAAGGGAAGTCAGTTGTTACTTCCAAGTGGATCTATAAGATCAAGCATGCTACGGATGGTAGAATTGAAAAGTATAAGGCAAGATTTGTAGCTCGAGGATTCTCTCAGAAAGAGGGAGTAGACTATGAAGAGACATTTGCACCTGTATCCAGATACACTTCCATTAGATCAGTACTTGCTCTGGCTGCAATGACGAAGTGGAAGATACACCAGATGGATGTCAAGACTGCTTTCTTGAATGGTGTAGTAGAAGAGGAAGTGTATGTAGAACAACCACTCGGTTTTGAGACACATGACAGAAAGTCTCATGTATGCAGATTGAAGAAAGCCCTGTATGGTTTGAAACAGGCACCCAGGACCTGGTATGGCAAGATTGATAGCTTTCTTTCCAGTTTGGGCTTTACCAAGAATAAAGCAGATTCCAACCTTTACTATAAGGTTGAATATGGCAACCCAGTGATGCTTCTACTATACATAGATGATCTATTTGTGACAGGTACAGATGGGTTGATTGCTGATACGAAGAGAAAGCTTGCTGCTGATTTCGAGATGAAGGACTTGGGGATGATGCATTACTTTCTAGGTATGGAGGTGTGGCAGAGTACAGATGGAATCTTCCTTGGACAAGGGAAGTATGCAGTAGAGATCCTGAAGAGATTTGGGATGATGGACTGCAAGGCTATGGCTACACCTATGGCATCGAACCTGAAGCTATTGAGTGATGCTTCTTCAGAGACGGTTGATGCTACGATGTATCATCAGATGATTGGTTCATTGATGTACCTGATGAACACGAGACTAGATATTTGTTTTGCTGTGAACACCTTGAGCCAGTACTTGACAGATCCGAGAAGTGTTCACTTGGTTGCTGCAAAACATATTCTGAGGTACCTGAAGGGTACAATTGATTATGGGCTCAAGTATGATGCGAATCAGAAGATTAACCTGAAGGGTTATGTTGATTCAGATTGGGCAGGCAGTGCCATCGATAGGAAGAGTACTTCGGGATGTTGCTTCAATATGGGATTAGGTGTGATCTCTTGGTTTAGCAGGAAGCAATCCTGTGTGGCACTGAGTACAGCTGAAGCAGAGTATGTCGCAGCTTGTTCAGCTAGTTGTGAGGCAGTATGGCTGCGGAAGCTACTGTCTGATATATTTGATCTCCAGTTAGATGCTACTTGTATACACTGTGACAACCAGAGTTGTGTGAAGCTGTCAGAGAATCCAATGTTTCATGACAGGTCGAAGCATATCGAGATCAAATATCACTATATCAGGGATATGGTGCAGAGAGGAGTAGTGAAGCTCCTGTATGTTGCGACGGAGGAACAGATAGCTGATGTATTGACGAAGCCATTGGCTAGGCTGAAGTTCGAGTACTTCAGAGAGAGACTTGGTGTTCTCCAGATCGAGGCTTCCTCCCAGAGACAGTGATGAGACCCAAAGCCATTCTGACATGGTGAGAGGATTGGTTCCTTCCATGGTCAGATGTAAGCTGAGCCATTCTGTCATGGTGAGAGGATTAGTTCCTTCCATGACTGATATGAGTGCTGAGATCCATATCCATTCTGACGAGCAGGTCAGATGTAAGGGCTGAGCCATTTTGTCATGGTGAGAGGGTTCCTCCCTTGCATGTCAGATATAAGTGCTGGCCATTCTGTCGAGTAGGACAGATGTAAGGGCAATTTCCATTCTAGGAATGGAGGCACCTGGTCAGTTACCAGGAACACTCAGTGTAAAAGCTGAGTAGCCATTCTGATATGACAGAGGGATGTGTTCCCACTTGATCAGATGTAAGGGCTGAACCATTCTGTTCATGGCTAAAGGATTAAGTTCCTTCCATGTCAGATGTGATTGTTGGCCATTTCGACGAGCAGGTCATATGTAAGGGCAACTGTCATTCTCGAGGAGAATGGAGGCGCCTGGTCAGTTACCAGGTAGCTCAGTCGAGGAGGACTGGGGGCCATTCTGATGTGATTGTAGTTTACTACAAGATCAGATGTGAGTGCATGCCTTTCCATCACTGTGATAGGATGTGTTCTTGACTGGATGGATGTAAGTGCCGAGCCAGTATTTTCATCATGTGTTGATCAGACGTAAGTGCTGTGCCAGTCTTCGCATCATGTGTTGATCAGACGTAAGTGCAGTATTTATCTTGGCATCATGTGTTGATTAGATAGAGGTGATTGAGCCAGTATTCACATCATGTGTTGATCAGACGTAAGTGCAGTGCCATTCTTCGCATCATGTGTTGATCAGATGTAAGTGCAGTATCTATCTTGGCATCATGTGTTGATCAGATAGAGGTGATTGAGCTAGTCTTCGCATCATGTGTTGATCGGACGTAAGTGCTGTGCCAGTCTTCGCATCATGTGTTGATCAGACATAAGTGCAGTATCTATCTTGGCATCATGTCTTGATCAGATAGAGATGATTGAGCCAGTCTTCGCATCATGTGTTGATCAGATGTAAGCGTTGGGCCTTTTTTGACGAGTAGCTCAGATATAAGTGCTGGGCGTGCCTTTCTGACGAGTAGGTCAGATGTAAGTGCTGGGCGAAGACCTACATGAGGAGTAGGCCTACATCCAGCATGAAAAAGGGCTGGCTCTGTAGAACTTCCTATGACGAGATAGTATGCCCATGATGATGACCAGTGGAGATCCAGATCGAGCTATGATCCGAATCCAGTTATGATGACTCCAAGAGATCCAGATCGAGTGATGATCCAGATCCAGCAGTGATGATGATCTAGATCGAGTGATGATCTAGATGCTGTGATGACATTCTATGATGATCCTGATCGAGAGATGATCCAGATCCAGATGACTTGAAGATGAAGATGACTTGAAGACGAAGATGACTTGAAGATGAAGATGACTCGAAGACGAATATGATCCAGTTGATACAGAGAAGAAGACCAGTGCTGAAAAATTGTGTTGAAAGAATACCTTCCTAGTTAAGAGGGAGTGTTGATGTATATGTAACTTCAGAATGTATTCTTCTATGTATCTTCTATGTATTGTAACCCAATGTTTATTCCGAGATGTTTCTATTATGTATTTAAGTCATGTGGTCATACCTCGATGTTCCGATCGGGAGGATTAATAATGTAAACAATTCATATCAAGTCATTAGGTAAGTCCCCACTGTTTCGGGGCACTTGAGTTATTATACACTAATTAAGGTGTAGGCTCGAGTAGTATTTATTAGGGTTGAGCCTACATGTGAAACAGCAACTTAAGTGAACAGACTAATATAAATAGAGAGTGTGTGTCTCTCTATTTATCACTTGTGAATTACATCACTTGCTCTCTCAAGTGTGGCGCACCTTGGGAGAAGGAAATTCTTTGGCTTGACAGAAGACAGAAGGCTGCTGTTGTGTTGGGAGGTCATCTTACTGTTTTGGGTTCACATCTTGTGGTGATACTATCTTAGAGGAAGTTGAGGGGTTTTCTCCATTTATGGTTTCCCCTCCTAAAACTCTCTGTGTCTCTTGTCTCTTGTGATGTGCTTATGTGATTGCTGTGCTTGTTATTCTCTCAGTGAAAAGATCTTAACATAATGCTAGCTTAAATGTTGAAAAACTAACAGATCTACTTCAACCGTCCGAAATAAGGTACGAGGTCTGATCCTTTAGTGTTAGACATTTTATTTCTATTGCATATTGGGAAAGATGGATTTCTGGAGTCAATTCTATTTATTGTGGTACCCCAAGCCATAGGAATTTCTCTCCGTAACAGAATTGGAGACTCTGATGGGGAGTTCCTAGTAGTTGTCCTTTGGGGGTGATTTTCTCTGCATTCAATGTATTTGAATTGCTTTTTCTCTCTTGTTTCTGTGTCGGGTCTGGGGGCATGTATGCTTGGTAGAGTCTGATTGGAGTGAAGTTTGTCTCAGCCTGCCTATTTGCCTTTTTTTATTCACCTTTTCTTCCTGTACGCGGGTTTTTGATTTACAGTCGCGTATACACGCGGTTTCCTCTGGGATTTCCGCGTATACACGCAGGTTTACTGCGAACAATTGCATATACCCTGGATTTTTCCTTTTTGTGGAAGATTGTTGGTTGCTAGGTGAATGCTGTTAGTTGTTGAGTCTCCTTTGGCATTTCCTGAGTCTTTTTTGACCTCTGTTTCTGACTAGAAACGTTTTTTAAGCCTAATTTTTTTTTTTTAGGAAAGTTCTTGTCATGGCATTTTCGATTTTTTGTTTGAGATTAGTGCATTAGAGTTCTTTTACCTTGGTGCTTTGCTTGGATGTTGGTTATGTGTGCTTGCAGATTCTAGGGGTGGTAGAATCATTCTTTTGCTTTTTGGATCTCTTATATTTTCAAAAAATCCAAAAACATTTGCTTATCATCATGCATTGCATTTTGCACTTTGCATTGTACTTTCACTAGATCTAGATTTGCTTTGGAGTACTAGTTAGGACTTCATATAGGAAAATTTGCATTCATCATTTGAAGAAAAAATTGTGCATTTCACGTAGTAGCATACCCTGTTTACATGGACACAATGCATTTGCATTGATTGTTATGGTGTGCATTTTACTTCATGTTGCGTCATAACACCACTAGTTGCATGACCATATCCTATTTTTGAGTAATAAATCCAACTAAAATCAACGCTAATTAAAATGAATTACACTCTTTTCTTTTATAGGGTGCACCAACAAGCTTAGGTTTTAGGATCTTGGAATAGTTCATTGAAAGTTAATTCTCCAAGATCACTAAACAACAACATG
Source organism: Pseudotsuga menziesii (assembly GCA_001517045.1). Lineage (NCBI taxonomy): Eukaryota > Viridiplantae > Streptophyta > Pinopsida > Pinales > Pinaceae > Pseudotsuga > Pseudotsuga menziesii. Next base: position 152,454 of record LPNX010036770.1, read on the forward strand.
TAGGTGTTTTTCCAGGGAGTGTGTGAAATCCTTGGTATAACCATCGTTCTCAGGATCTTCCTCTCAAATGGGAGTTAAGCACGTGGCAGTGTGAGCAGTTATTGATTGGGATGACCCCTAGTCATAACTGAGTAGCACCGGCGATATTGACAGGATTGTATTCGTATCTGGGGACTCTTTCAGGAGTTTTGGGCTTTGCTACCCTACCCATACGGTCAATCCCGCCTGCGACTGTCCGCCTGAGCTTTGATTATATTGAGGTGACCTTAGTGACCTTACCTAGGATATCGAGAGGGCACTTGTAGAGGTTATTCTGCATGTGTCCCAGCCAGGTTGGGGTCGGACAGCACAATCGCTTTATGCGTTGAAGCTGAGGTCCACAATAATTGGTTACGTACCTCTGCTTGTTGTGTATGGGAGTCTCAGGCCTCTCCTAGGTGAGACATACCTGCTTCATTCGGGAGCTCACTTATCCAGCTCTTGTTTGCTTGTATTTGGCTTTAGATTTTATTAGTGATTGCTCTGTGCATGCTAGTTGGCCTAGGGTTTACGTAAATAGAGAGTCTTTGCTATTTTTTGAGTCATTGTGGATTCAAGTGTGGTTCCATGCTATTCTCATCGGTTAGTAGGGCTTCCGCCTTCTACTTCTCCTCCTCCTTTGGGAGAGATACCTAGACAGTCCATGCAGACTATGTCACAAACTGATTCACACACCATGGAGGATCATTCAGAGACTATTCCTGAGCCACCTCCTCCCATTCGTGTTGACTATGGGGAATTTACTCCTACATACGATCCTTTACCTGACCTAGCTGAGTTCGGTCCTATGATTTCCCGGATAGGATATTTGCATGATAGACCTACTCACCCTAGGGCTAATTCCCTGTTGACACATTACTGATATGGAATGCTGGAAGACGCCGAGACTCACTTTGAACCTGCCAGCACTAGCTACGGTAGTTATGCTACGACTGGTTTTCCTATGCATGATTTGACATTTCATGTCGAATCCAACTTCGAGCCTAGTACTATGCCTGGGGTAAATCCCATTGCTTACCTTGAGGAGAGGTTTGGGAATACTAGTCACATTGCACCTTCCATCCCAATGGTGGAAGCTATATCTCATCTCCCTCCTAGGTCTAGGGTTAGTGAGCCAATTAGGATACCAGGTCCCAGACGAGTGACGATAGGCACTAGTACATATCTTATTACTGAGCTTCCTTCATCCTCGGTTCCGAGTTCTTCAAATGTTCATCCTCCACCTTATTCACGTGGTCCTTCGAGCTGATATATGGCTATGAGCCAGGTCCGTACTACGGTTACTAGGCCGATTGTGTCTCAATTTCATATACCACCCACTGCTTCAGGAGGTTATATTCACCCTTCTAGCGGTCAACTTGTTACATCCGGGGCATATATACCTACTTCTGGGATGTATGTTCCCCCTTCCAGAGCTTATCTTTCTACCTACAGAGTGTCCCATGGGACATTGCACGTGATGACCTATGGACCTTATTACGGGATGCAGTATGGACAGGTTTCTTCACTTTACAGAGGCGGGTATCAAAAACCTACTTACTCTCCTAATTACGGCTTCGTAGCTCCTACTAGTCAAGGTCCACCTTACCATGGTACTTCCACGCCACCCTATACAGGTCAGACAGGAGGAGGACACTATGGCCAAGGCCATGGTGGTGCCCAAACCTATGTGAACCAGGGAGTGGTCCATCGACCTCATCATCCTAGGCTCCCTTTCCTCACAACGCTTAACCTTCCTGAATTATCAAGACTTATGAACGATCCCGTGGCTCATGACCCGGCTTGGCCGACTGTCCCTACCAAGATTCCTTCGGATATACCTAAGTTCGAAGGCAAACTAGGAGAGGATCTGAGCGAACACGTTACCACGTTTCACCTTTGGTGCTCTTCGAATTCATTACATCAGGACTCAGTCCGCTTGTGACTATTTCAACGCACCCTCACAGGGCTTGCTGCGAAATGGTATATAGAGTTACCAAAGGGAGCCTTTACCTTGTTCGACGATCTTGTGATGACTTTTCTTAATCACTTCCAGCTACCAGTGCGTTATGATGTTGGTACTAAACACTTGTCGACATTTCGGCAAGATAAAGCCACCCATATTTTTGATCATATTCAGGAGTGGCGTAGAAGGATGAGATTAATTAAAGCCTTTATACCACCGGAGTTCCTTCTCGAGTGGTTCCTCAAGTCTTTATTGCCATATATCGCGAAGGATGTTTCTACATCCGGAGTGCAGAATGAGGAACAAGCGATATTTAGGGTGCAGGAACTGGGCTTGATCTATGCTCAGTCCGGTTTGTTGTATGAGATTATTCCTAACGCTCCTCATTCTAGTTTCGATCCCAAGGTCAAACCTGGACCACATGCCAATGGAATTGTGGGTTGTGCAAGTGCAAAACCTGTAGATTCGGTTGCAGAACAAGTTATTCAATTGTCGCTCAACCAATCTGCTTCGGGAAAAGCTACGGCTTAGTCTCAACCCGCCCAAACGGTGAATGTACTTTCTGTGCAATCGTCGGAACAGAAGGGTAACCAGCAGCCCGGACGGAATAGAAGAAAGGGTAAGAATAATAATCGAAAGGGTGGGAATAAGAATGAGAATGCTACCAATAATGACAAGAACGGTCAGAATGCTGGGGGGGACAAGAAAGAGAAATGTAAGGTTAAGTTTCCTTGCAAGCTATGTAAGGAGGATCATCTCACTTACTTGTGCCCTTGAATTGATGAAGCTTCAAGACTCTTAGCACAAGGCCCAGCTATGCTAACGAACCCTTTACCGCATAACCAGAATATGAACTTGAAGTCCCAGGAGCAATCTAGTGCGAATGATCCACCTGATACTAGTGCCTGTGGGTGCATTAACATGGTCCATGTTGATAAGGTTGTAACTCGTGTGAAAGATGATGGATCGTCACAACCCAGCCCAAGCAAAGAAACTGATCCACCAGGAGCCCCTTTGCGCATTGAGAAACCTGCGGATAAACCTGAAGCTACACCTCAAATTCCTAAGGGGGTACTTAAGCGTTCAGGGCATAATCCAAATGCCCGAGCCGCCCAAAATTATTCAGTTGTTGAGGATTTGGGCCATACTTCTTGTGCGATGTCTGCATTGGAAGTGCTTCAAAGTTGTCCTTCGCAAAGGAAGGCTTTTCTATCTGCTCTTGGTGTGAACGGTGATGATTCTTCCTCAGTGATCAAATTTGAAACCGCGGGACATCAGCCTCGCTTGCCCTACTATGTGTCACTTTTGGTACACGTAGAATGTATTAATATGATCGTCAAGCGTACTATGATTGACGAGGGCGCTGCTACCTCTGTGATGTCTTTGTCCTGTTGGAAGGGTCTTGGTTCTCCTGAGCTGTCGAAATCAGCGACAATGTTAACTGCTTTTGATGGGAGATCTTTTAGGCTGCACGGCATCCTTCCCTCTCTTAAGGTCCATTTGGGGGCAAGACCATTGCGATAGAGGTTGAGGTGGTTGATGCACCTCTCGACTACAATCTCTTGCTGGGTCGGAATTGGATGTATAGTATGCAAGCCGTTGCGTCTTCCTTGTTCCGTGCTGTATGCTTTCCACATAACGGGAAGATTGTAACGATTGATCAAATGACATTCAAGAATTCCCCTGTTACCACATCTTCGGGAAATTCGGTCCCGATCGTTGAACACTCTCAGCCGGCAACTGGGAGTGTGGGTGTAGGTATGTATCCATCCCTTATGGGAAACTTTAGTTGTCCTGCACTGGTCCTCATGATAGGATCTTGTTTCGATAAGGCTTCATCTTCTACGACCTCGGTGTCTTTTCGCATGACCCATATGGAAGATCCTTGGATTCTTCCTGCACTAAGTATTTCGAGTGAGCCTGTTGAAACCAACGTGCCGCTTCCTGTAGCCATGATTGCTTATCAACCCAATCTTCAGAGTGTTGCAGAGCCTTGTTCTTCCTCTTCGTGGACGGAGGAGGAAGACCCCTATGTGCTGCCGGCATGGGCAGTACAGTCTTCTCATGCCCACGACTGCCTTGATACGGTTTTCCCTTTAGATGAAGCAATCATCGAGGCTATGTCGGGTGTTGAGACGCCATTGAAGGAACTTCATCATAGATCATATTTCCTTCCACCGCTTGACCATTTGGAGCATGAGGATTATAGGGAGATTCTTAGTCAGAGAGTTGGTAGTCCCATGGTTCCATTAAGCTCTCATGGTCAGATGGCTGATGGAAACATGGCGAACATATCTTCCACGATTGCTATCAACATCTCTCGAAATCGTGGCACCATTGAGAATGTCTATATTGGGGCAGAATGTTCCCAAGCTGAGATTCTCGAATATACTGAGCTATTCAAGGAATTCCGTGATGTTTTTGCTTGGTATTATGATGAGATGCCAGGTATTGACCCTCAGATTGTCGAACATGAAATTAAGACTTACCCCAATGCTAAGCCTGTTCGACAACATTTATGCGCTGTGAATCATAGGAAAGCACCCGCCATTAAGGCAGAGATAGAGAAGCTGTTGAAAGCTGGTTTCATCTATCCCATTCCCTTGACGGAGTGGGTTTCAAACCCCATTCCGGTGGATAAGAAGCAGGGAGCGATCCGAATATGCACTGATTTTCGTGATTTGAATCGTTCCTGTCCTAAGGATAACTTCCCCACACCATTTATAGATCAGATTTTGGATGAGTGTGCGGGTAGCGAGGTGTTCTCCTTCGGACGTCTTTTCCGGGTATAATCAAATCTAGATTAAACCTAAGGACCAACACAAGACTGCATTTATTTTTCCTTGGGGAATGTTTGTATATTGAAAAATGCCTTTCGGCCTTATAAACACCAGAGCTACATTTCAGCGGGTGATGACCTTGATTTTCCATGATCTCAAGTCTATTATTGAAGTATTTTTGGATGATCTAGCTGCTCATTCTAGTATGAGAATGCGTCATCCCTATCACTTGAGATTGGTATTCGAAAGATGCCGGCACTATTCGGTTCGATTAAATCCTTATAAGTGCATCTTTTGCGTAAAGTCGGGTCGTTTACTAGGATTCCGTTTCAAAGGAGGGCATAAGAGTTGATCCCTTAAAGGTTGAGGAAATACTTTAGTTGTCTCCCCCGAAGAACATTCGTCATCTTCAGTGTTTGCAAGGTATGGCAAACTTCTTACGAAGATTTGTAGTCAATTTTTCCAACTTGACTAGAGGCTTCATGCGTCTTTTGAAGAAGGATACTCCCTTTGAATGGGATGAGCGAGCCCAAGAGTCCTTCGATGCACTTAAGCGAGCCCTAGCATCCGCCCCAGTGATTAGTTCTCCGGATTATAGCCGTGATTTCGTATTATATGTGGCCGCGTCTTAAGGACGATTGGTATGGTATTGGTTCAGGAGGATGAGGAGCTCCAAGAGCATGTCATATATTATCTGAGCCAAAACCTTATTGACGTAGAGATTCATTACTCTCATGTCGAGAAGCTTGCCTTAGCGACTGTACATGCGGTTCAGCGTTTGAGACATTATATTCTCCTTCGCTAGACCTTGGTAGTCGCCCATGTCAATCCGTTTCAGTTCGTCCTCACACAAAGGATGATAGGGGGAAAATATAATAAATGGATTGTCATTTTGCAAGAATTCGATCTCGAATTTGTTTCGGCAAAGTCGAAGAAGTCATTAATTTTTGCATAGCTTATATCGGATTTCCCGAGCGAGGCCAAGGAGTTGGTTTGCCAGGATACGTTTGTTGATGAACATATCTTCTTAATCTCGACGTCTGACCCATGGTATGGAGATATCATAGTATATCTGCAAACACAGAGGACCCCTACTCACCTCTCATGAGATGAACGACGACGATTACATCATGTCTCTAAGAACTACCTTATAGTGGACAATACTTTGTACCGCCAGGGGGTAGATTCCATTTTACGAAGTTGTTTAACTCACGAGGAGGCTAAGGTTGTGCTGAATGATTGCCACGGAGGGGCGTGTGGTGGTCATTTATCTAGGATTTCTACAGCTCAAAAGATTTTGAGAGCGGGTTATTTCTGGCCGTCTATCTTTAAATATTGTGTTGAAGCGGTCAAGAGGTGCCACCCTTGCCAGGTGTTCACACAGAATATGTGCTCGAAGCCTGCCCCTTTGCATCCCATTATCACTGCCGGTCCCTTCACCAAGTGGGGGCTCGATTTTATGGATTCCAACGCAGCTTCGGCTGGGGGGCACCATCATATTATAGTGGCTGTGGATTATTTCACGAAATGGGCTGAGGCAATGCCTACATTAAAATCCGACGGTGAGATAGCCGCTCACTTCGTATTCAACCAAATCATTACTCAGTTCGGGATTCTGAAAGAGCTAGTCACTGACCATGGCTCGCACTTTCAGAACCGTATGATGGAATAGTTGGTGTCCAAGTTAGGGTATAAACAAGAGCACTCCTCTTCTTACTACCCCTAAGCGAATGGACAGGTTGAAGCAGTGAATAAATCACTTAAGTCCATTCTCCAACGAACCATCGCATAAAGCAAGATGAATTGGCATATTATGTTATACCCTGCTTTGTGGGCATATCGAACCACGGTTAAGAATGCCACTGGTTTTTCTCCATATCAGCTTGTGCATGGAGTGGAGTCGATATTTCCGGTTGAATGCGAAATCCCTTTGTTGAAGCTACATGTGGAACTCTTACCAGACACTTGACCTTTGGAGGAGCGTTTGGTCCACCTCGAGCAACTTGATGAGCAGCGTCGAGATGCCTTGGTGGCTCTAGAGGTTAATAAATGTCGCGTTAAGGTCCAATACGATAAGTCTGTCCGTCCAAGAGTGTTTAGTGAAGGAGACTTGGTCCTTTTATGGGATCAACCGAAAGAACCCTTGGGGGCAGGGAAGTTCAATCCTATGTGGCATGGTCCTTGCGTGGTCAAGCATGTCTTAGAGAAGGGCGCCTATGAGTTAGTCGATTACGAAGGCATAGCTTTGGCGGAGCCTAGAAATGGGCTCTATCTCAAAAAATACTATGCATGATCTTTAGCCAAGGCTGCTTGTTGTATATTATTGTACAACTTTGCATAGTTTAGGTCTTTTTCTTATCATGATCGGGTTTGTGATTAGTTTCCGTTTCTTTTGGAAGATGTCAAGGGAATCTTCCACCTACATAGGATTCGCGGATGGTGCAAGCCATCACACTCAGCACTCAGCCTCTGCTGCTTGGGTGATTTATACTCCTATGGGTCAGGTATTGTCTTCAGGAGGTGTATGTCTACGGCCATCTTCCAACAATGTTGCTGAATATAGCGCCGTTATTGAGCTTCTACGGGATGCCATTTCACATGGCGTTCTATCTCTTGAGGTACGTCTTGATTCGGAGTTAGTAGTGTCACAGCTCAATTGTTTGTACCATGTTAGAGATTTGATGTTATTGAGAAGATTCTTACGTGTGAGATTGTTAGAACGGAAATTTGATAGTATAAAATATATACACATTCCAAGAAATGATAATCAAGTTGCTGACTCATATGCTAACTACGTGGTAGATTGGAATTTGTCTCATTCATAATAAATTAATCATAAACATTTTTACACATGTAAATAAATAAACTGATCACCATAAAACTTTATATATATATCAAAAATGTGGTAATACATAGTGTCACATACAAAAGTGGAGCTTTCAAAGCTTCCATCATATAATACACGGTCGTACAAAACATATGCACTCCCAGGCATCTAATCCTGTGGAGGAGGGTTGTGATCATGATACGTCACTACGGCTCTAGCTAGCCACCGGAATAAATGAACCCATGCGCGTGGCACACCCACCACCTGTCGCTGCATGGCCTCAGGCGAGTCCTCGACTTGTGCCATGGGAACTCTATGAGTCAGTCGCACGAAGTTGGTATGAATGCTCTGGAGCGTTCGCTCCGCATCCACACCTATGATGTCATCCCCTCTTCCCCTTCGTCTATGACGTGGGAAGCCCTCTGGTCACCGTGGTCCCACATCTGCACATGAATGGTGGATGTCACTATGTGTTGTCACCCAAAAACATGTCTTTTTTATTTCACATAATCAAGAAAATACAAAAAAATTAAATAAATCAAAAATTTTAAAAAAAGAGTGAGAGTCGAGATTCGGTACCTATCTCTCCATATGCCGATCCTGGTGGCAATGGCATGTCCGGATCCCCCCGGAAATCTATCCCTCCATAGGGGTAGTCATCTATGGCAACAATCTGTCGTCACCACCAAGGAAAGAAGTCAGCTGGATAGGGGGTGGCCACCCTACCACCCCCCAGTCTGCGCATAGCGTCTTCCCAACACCGTTGGGCCAGATCTCAAACCTTGTGGAGAGGAACGTCCACTCTAGGGCTCAATCCTGGAACATGCTCGAAGAAGAATGTGCTCAGAATGTTGCTGAACCCGAAGTTTCGTATCCTACCTGCCTTACATTCACTGAGCTGGTGTTTCATGTTGCTCAATAGTGTAGTACTCCAGTCATATATGGTTAGTCTCATACACTCCACCGCATAAAACATCAGTGGCCGCGAGGCCTGATGGAGTGAGGCTAAGCCTGCTATCCTGCCCAGCGTCAGTAGTATGGCCTTTAGGCCCAGCACCTATATAGCATTGGTAGGGACTTGGCTCCCCACCTTCTTAGTATCTGGGTAGCAGTACACAGCTACATACTCATCAATACTAAGCTCACTGCCTGGCCCACCTCAGGAACGAAGGTTCACCACCTCCCCTCATCTAGATAGACTTGTGATAAAGTATATGTCTTCCACCTCTATGGTGAGAGACATCCCATCTATCTGGAAGGACTCTGAGTTTGGATCCCAATAGTCTACTAGCATCTCTAGCAGTCTTGGTTTGGCCCTCAAACCACCAAGACGCCAGAACTTGTAGAGTCCGCATGCTCGAAGAGCTTGTTGTGCCCTCACGTCGGCCCTTACAGCTTCCTCTACTTCACCATGCTTGCGCTCTCTCCATTCTAGCACCATCCTGCAAGAGAAATTACCCAATTGTCCATTAGATTCTTTTAAATTCACTTGCGCGGCGTCATACACGATTGTTTTGCAAATAGCCACGTATGTACGTGGGTTCTAGCCTCTTTTCCACGTATATCTAGCCCTATATGCGGAAAAAGCTTCGATATCCGCATGGGCCACAGCGCTCATGTAGAGATGGCCTAAACAAACTCATTTCACCATGAAAATCAATAAAAATTATACCAAAATGCATGAGGAGAGCATGAGTAAATACCTGGAAGAAACGGTTGTGAATTTTGTCGGCTGGATATCCTGGAATTTGCAGTTGAAAATCAGAGCTCCAATGGGTAAAAGTTTCAAATGATTTATATTTTTTACTATTTATAGAAAAATTTTCAAATATTTGAAAATTTTTACCCCCTTTCCTATAGTTTTGAAAGTTTCTAACCATTTTGGACCGTTTCTGACATAATTTGTGATGTAGAAGACCATTTTTAGTGCCGTTTTAGCCATTGGATTGACCTGTTCGTACTAATCTTAGGTATAACGTCTACACTGGAATATAGGTTAGGTTCACCACTGTTTGCATTTTGCATGACCTTATGACCATGTCACCATAACCTTACATACGAACCCACTCTATTGTGTCACAGAACCTTCTTGATGCTATAGAAGTGGCATGATATGAGTGGTAGAGCTTCACCTTACATGGGTACCCTAGTTAGTGCCTTATTTGCATTTGGTGCCCATGCCGATGTTTCCTCCTTTAGGGTGTGGGAGTCCATTGTATAGTACCGCCATGACGTTTTGCAAGAGCCTCATACTCCTCTTGATCTTATGCTGGCCTATTTCCCTCCGGACTCCCCTTATGTCAAGTTGTGAATGCATTATCATGAGCTTTGCCTGCCTTATTTAGATTTACGCTGGCTCTCCTGGCATTGCGTTTTATCCATATAACCCGAGCTTGTCTCATGCCTAGCCATGCAGAGCCATTTTTTATATCCTTCGCAGCTTGATTTCCATTTTTACCAGGAGGGGATTTTCCCCCGAGTGTCGATATCCTACACATGCATCCTTGCATTGAGCATAGGTATGTTCCACTGCTTGGAACTAGTTTGTTTTCCCTTATGACACTCATCTCCTCCTAGTTTGTAACTATAAAGCTAGTTTATTCTTTTTTCAAACTTTTCAAATAACTGAAAAAGTCCAAAAAAATAAAAAAACTAAAAAGCCGGACAAGGAAAGATGTTATCTTTGGCAGCTGTCGAGTCATGTCACCTTCGAACATAGCACTATATATCACATCCATTGGTTGGATTATAGTTTGACTTTAGGAGCTGTACTCGTTTAACTGAGTTTATCTCCACCGACTGGTTAAGCTTCCAGTCCCTATGGAGCCTCTGTTGATGCCTCCTGTGTCACAGAGATGTCCCAGTTTGTATATCGAGTCTATGCTGCCTTCATTCAGTCACCATACACCGTTATGCTCTTGTTCAAAGGAAGTTGAAACCTGTGTCGTCCATTCCTTAGTTATCTTGACTTTGCATGTCGACCATTCCCGGTACAGTTACTGGTTCGTGCACCTTATGATCAAGTCCTTCCAAATTAGACAGCTTTGTTGAGTACCTCGTGTTGGATGATGGGGGATGCCTTAATGCCCTCCTTCCAGTGGATTTCATCCCATCGACTTCAGATCATTTATTCTGGGATTGGAATCTAGAGTCCTTTTGAGTGCCTTGATACTTGCAGTCATCAGTGGCAGGTTCTCTCGCCATCGAAAGTTTCTTGGGAATACATCAATGTCCCCTGATTGATGGATTCTTTCAAGTGTTCGACCTCAACACATCTATTCAAACTTGTTAGTTTGCACTCTAGTACCTTGATTCCCATTTTCATTATCGTTGGGTAATCTCGCATCTGTTAACGGTATACATCAATGACCGGTAATCAGATGATGGACTACTATGTTCGACCTCGACACCTCTATTCGCATAGTAGGACATGTACTCATAGCGGTTTGTGTAGAAGACTTTCCAGACTGGTGGCATCTCTTATATGCTACCTCCTTGATCGTGCCAGTGTTCATGAGATTTCAGCTCTCGTGACTTGATACCAGTATATGTCAGACATTTCCAGCCATTATGGAGATCTTGATCTATTATATATCTTCAGCCATTATGGAGATCATGGTTCTTTTGTATATCTTCATCATGGAGATTCTGATCTATGTATATTGTACGTGGCGATGACCACATATGTGATATCATGTATTATGCCTATTCATGGCCATTGTACTCTTATGTATCTGGGACTGCTATATGTACTTGTAGTTATATGCAGAGTTGTATTATGGTGCTATGCTGATTGGATGGCTGGTCTTCCATTTGGGATCCTTCATCACTCCACTTCTGGGATGGACTTATAATGTATTTCGGCCATCGTATGACCCCTCTAACCTCACACATTAGGGGGCATCTGTTATAGTGGATTTCACCACTCCAGGTGAATCACACTTTGTATGGCCTTCCCCTGTCCCGCTGTAGACTCTTTAGACCCCATGGACCATATTTTATCCTTTGGTGTTACCTTGATCATCCCTAAAACTATTTGAAAAATGATATACGTGGATTTTTACCTGATAACCGCGTACATACGCGGATCTATCCCCAATAACCATGTAAATCAGGATGTGTGCATAATCCAAATCTTTTTTGGAGTTTTCCTTGACATGGATCCGACTCATTCGGCTCATGTCCTTCCATATGCCTTGAGATCACTCGGATTTGACCCTTCATTATCCCTTGTGAAGTTATATAAGGAACCCCTTGGTACATTTAAGGCATATAGAGAGATTGAAGCCTAAGAAACTATAGTCTATTGTTGCCGGAATTTATACTTGAGTCTGCATCCCTTTGTCCCTTGGAGCACTGTTGTGTTCTTCCCAAGCTTGCCTTTTGCTAGTGAGCTTGCTATCGAGAGATGGAGGATTGAGGTGGTGGAGGCCCAAGTGGGGGATTCAGTTTCTCCAGTTCGCAGACATGCCGTCAGAGGTTGTATTTATCTTGTAATCTCTTATTTATATTAATAGAAACATCTTTTCCTGTCCAATGATGTGTATTTGATTGAATGTTGTATCCATTGGAATATGTCAAATGATTTTACATTATTGATGATACATATGCTAGAATATATCTAACACCATGATATATAGTATGCTTGTATTGTTTACTTGTTGTTGAGGCAGTATTATATCAATTCAAGCTGAAGATTGGAAAGCTCAACGGGGATCTACTTCAACCATCCGGAATAAGGTACGAGGTATGATCCTTTAGTGTTAGACATTTTATTTCTATTGCATATTGGGAAAGATGGATTTCTGGAGTCAATTTTGTCTGTTGTGGTACCCCAAGCCATAGGAATTTCTCTCCGTAACACTCAGTACCGATGAAGCAACATGGGAATTGAAGAGTGATATACAGGTGGCATATCCATCTCTGTTCCAAGAAGACTCAGGATAAATTAAGAAACATCGAGGACGATTTTGAGCTGAAGGGGGGGTGTTTGTAACATACCCAGAGTTGAAAAATAAATATGTATTATTTATTTAAACAAAAAACATTATGTTAATTTCTATTGTAAAGTTCATGACCAAGTGGGTCAAGGATGACTGTAATTCAAGAATTATTTATTTTAATAACTAATAAAATGAGATACCTATTCATGGGAGACTATTAAATGAGTGTTCACTGGCCCACTAGGAGGAAGGAGCAGTTGTAGAAGGTTGGTTGACTAGTAAATAATACCTCACGGGTTTATCCCATAATCTAACCATTTTTTCTTAATAAACAGTAATGTAATGCGACATTGGCTGATATCCCAAATAATACTGCCAAGTAAGATATTACAATATGAACTCAATATTACATTTTAAGTATTAAAACAAAATCTAAGCAATATGTAAAGCCCTGACAGATTCATACTTACTAACAACATTTTACAGTGATCGAATCTAAGATCTCTTTTATACCAAAAAAAATTTGTTACTATCACACGACAAGCAGTCTTAGGATTGAAATCCCAGCGTGGCTAGTTGTTTAACCATCAAAATTGAAAAAACTGTTTTTTAAATTGGTTTTCTATTCCAAATAACAAATAGACATAATAAAATATCACAACCATGTTTTTCTTTTAAATAACTGTAATTAATTTAAAACTCAAAGCCCTCACAGGGTTGGATTAGCCCAAAGTATGTAATCAAAATGGAAGAATATTAGACGCCATAACTTTTGAAAAGAAAGTGGCATAGTCGCAAGACTCCATAATTAAAAATTATTTACGGTTCTAGATATTACACAGTGACTTAAAAGATGAAATAAACAAAGATACATTATTGAAACCCTCCTGGGTACTTAGAGTATTAACAAGTTTCAAGAGCCAACAAAATATTCTAGAGTGGAATAGTCATCTACAACTCCATAAGAGGTGAATAACACCCTTATAATAACAACTGTATAAAATACCAAATCAATATATCACATCCATATCAAACACGGAATGGATAAAAACACAACACCATGAAAACACACCACGAATCCAGTTTCCTCCACAAGAGCCACACAAGGGAGTGACAGAGGTCTTTCTAGTTAAAAGGGGAGGCTTCGTGGCCATTATTTTCCTCATCCTCATCCCAGAGTTGTCCTACACGCAATGCATTACCGTGGAAGTTAAACCAAGAACCATTTTAGAAAAAGACCTAGTAATAAGAAAAAGAGCATTAGTGAAGTTAAAATTACTTTTTGTATTTCATCAACAAATAGTCAACACCAAAGAAAATATTTCAGAATCCTTTAACCCTTGACTCGAGCTTAGATGAGTTTAGATGTTGACAAGGCCCAAGTTTGGTGGTTCTTCCACCTCATGTTATAGACAAAATAGTAGTGAAAATAAGCAGTCGAAGGCCCCCTACAGGAAATGAAGGAGATTTTAACATTTTCCAAAACCTTAACAAAATGACATGTGTAGTAATCAAGACCCATTAAAACCTTTAGGGTTTCACTGCTTTCTGGTTGATGACAGCTGGAGGCCGTAGCGAATTTCACATGGCCTACTATAAAAGTGAATTCTTGTCTTGTCCTTGTTTGGTATGATGTCAAAATCGGCTTTATACTGACTTTGAGACTATCACCTCAAACCCAAACGCAAAGTATTGGGAAATAATGTTATATTATAGTTTGTTTGTATGGTATTATAAATATGCTTTGATAAATTTTGACCATTAGTATACATAGGATAGAACTCTTGTAATGTAAAGGCTGGTGTTATAGTTCAACCCACAATGTTGTATCCTTGTTAAATATTATAACCCTTGGTACATCCAAACTTTGTCATATTTTGAAAATTAGTTAAGCCTGTAGAACAAATTAATATTTTTTAGAAGGTACTTTACTTAATACTTCTCATTGTTTTATTAAAAAGGATAAGAATGGTTTAGGGTTAAACCTTAGGTTTCCTTGTCCCTTGTTCGTTATAGAGCCTTAACTTAGATCTGTCTCTTAAATTGATTGAACCAAGATACCTCACTATGTATGCATAGAAGATTAGAGGTTCATGTGTTAGTTGTGATGACTAAGTAAGGCCATGACCCATCCCTTGTGTAGCTCAAGCATATAAAAAAACAAAATACAATGACAAACTGTCTTATGACAACAAGTTAAATATAGACAATTCTCTTATATCAGAAAGTAGTTTCATGTAGGAAAATCACTAAATAATCAAGCTAATAATAACTTAGACACATGATGACAATATTGCATGACAAAAGAAGTATGAGTAACAACATCTCTCTAAATATTGTGTAGTAAATTTTGATATTTCATGTAGTAAATAAAAAAAATTATTTACAAAATTAAGGGATGTTACATCCATCCATATCTTTCTCCCCCAACCCCATAACATCCCCACCTCTCTCTCTTTATCTCTCTCTCTCTCACTCTCACTACCCCTAACCCAACCCCTCTATCCCTAACCACCCTCATACTCTCCCTACCCATAACCACCCCCTCCACCCCCCTCTATCTCTTCCCTACTCTCCCT
>LPNX010036770.1:167629-220650 GCA_001517045.1 Pseudotsuga menziesii
ATCCTCCCTCTCTCTTTCTAACCCATACTAAACCCCTCTCTCACTCTCTCACCCCTTTACTCCTCCCCTACCTTTGAACAACCTTCCTCTCTCTCTCTCACTTATAACACCCGGGTTTTGAACCAAAGGGGGACAGGAATGTAATGTCCGATTTTGACCCCATGGTATTAAATTTGTAAATGATGCATATATTGTAATTAAATCATGGAAATGAGCTCAAGGCCAAAGTCCTTGCCATTGATTTGGTGTTTTGTGTAAAGGTGATCAAGGTTGATACCTATGGTTTATTGTGCTGGTCAAGAATAGATCATTTTTGAGATATCATATAAATACACAATTTAATAAAATACCACGACTAGCTATGCAATGCAACATGAAAGAGATGGGGGCATGATTTCACAAGGAATACGGAAGGGAGTCAGTCAAACCCTTGAGCCAATAGGGTGAGACCAAATTTCAATGAGGGAACCCATAAACCCCCATCTACCTTTTTTTCCTCTACACTCAATCATTCAATTTATCCAAAAGAGTGGTTGAGGCAGTTAATTCCATGGGCAGAGCAAGGCATGGTAGTCGGTTTCGTGCCTGCATTCTGCAGTCTAGGAAGTCGTGTTCTTGCTTCTGAAGCAAGTAATCATAGGGATGTGTGCCCAATATGTCTTCCGAAGTCATGGAGAACATTTTGGTCATTCTTTGTTGTCATTTGAGGGGGTTGTTCATTCCATTCTACATTGTGGTATTAGGCTGGTTCATGGTGGTGTTATAGTGTTTCTCTTGTGTTACGGAGTGTATGAAACCATGGTTGTCTGTTATAGTGTTATCCTGAAATACATTTTGGTATAGAGTGGTATGAGATTCTATTTCTCTGTGTTACAAAGTGGATCTATGTTTTGTTGTGTCTCCTTATGGTTTGTTGTGATGTGCACCCTAGTTTGGGTCTAAACTATATGCAAGACTTAGTAGTAGAAGATATTTTGAATGTGCTTGATAAACCTATTGTGGAACCTCACAATAAAATAAGAGTGGCTGGTGAATATTCTATGCACATCCTCAAGAGCACTGGAAGGGAAGGTGTATCTCAAGGGACAATGCATTAGAGAAGGGGACACTTCCTTGTGTTGGGTGTATGGGTATTGTGGATGCTAGGCCAGATAGATCTTGTGGAGGTGTCCTTAGCTATGTGGAGGAGCTCACTAGGTGAGAATTTCTTCCTATCCACTTCCTTAGCACCCTGATAAACCCAAATATAGATTGGCTTGGTTGACAGCCTGCTAAAATGAATTGGATTTGGCTTAGCTGGGAAGCCTGATAAACCAAATCATACATCGGCTTGGATGAGCAGTCTAATAAACCCAACTAGTAGTTGTCTTGGCTGTGTCTTGTTTTGGATTTTGGCCATGTATGTAATACTTAGATGGACATCCTGATAAAATCAACTATATGTTGGTTTGGCTGAGAGAGCATGATAAACCTAGCACTGTGATGGCTTGACATAGTATCCTGATAAACCCATCAGTTAGTTGGCTTGTTTGGTCCTTAATGTTAAATGTTGGCTTAACTATGAGAGGTATGATAAACCCAACTGTATGTTGGCTTGGCTGAGTGACCCTGATAAACCCAACAGTGTGATTGCTTGGATGAGTAGCTTGATAAACCCATATGTTAGTTGGCTTGGATGACTAGCCTAATAAACCCAACTATTAGCTGGCTTGGCTGTGTAGCCTGATAAACCAAACATTGTTTTGCATGTATTCCTACAGCGTGATAAACCCAACTGTGTGTTGGCTTAGCTGGATAGTCTAATAAACCAAAATAAAGTTTGTCTTGACTGTGCGTGTTATTATCTGGCTATGTAAGGCTGTTGTTCCCTAGTTCCTTGTGGAATCCATGCCCATCTTGGGGTGGTTGTTGTGTTGAGAGATTAATGAACACAACTGGCCTATGGTTGGGTGGAACATTGTAGAGACATATCTAGTTGCGGGACAACTTTATGTTCAAAGAAAAGTATTATGTTGTGTTATTTCTGCAATGTGTTTGATTATGAATATGCTGAATATGATGAATGCTTGTTAATGATTTCAGTAGAGTTTACTGTTGTTAAAAGTTCCTACATTTGCATCTATATATTCCTTGTTGTTCCAATGCATTTTGCTTATGATCATGGAGGCTAGAGGCCTAGTTACAGATTCATAATGCATCTGACTTAAGCGTTTCCGCAATACAAAGTCTACCTGCGGAAGGAGGAGGAGAGCAGTTGAAGAAGGAATAATGTTGGCTTTCTGCACCCAGGGATCCTCCTACAGAAGGAAGAAGGAAGAAGTGGAAAAAGAGTCGAAAGTTCTAAGGAAAAGTTGGACTTCCAATTTCCAAAGTCTGAGGTCAGAAAGAGGAAGTCGGAAGAACAAAAAAAGGCTGAAGAAGAAAGTTGGTTTTTCGATTCCCGAGTTTCGTAGTGAAAAGATGGAAGGTGGAAAGTGGTTAAATTATTCTGTTGAATTTTTATTTTTTGATTCCCAGGTTCTGTAGCAGAAAGGCGGAAGGGAAGAAGGTAGATTGTGGTTAAACGATTCCGTCGAATGTTGATTTTTTGATTCCTGAGTTGTGCAATGGAAAGGCGGAAGGATAGAAGGAGGAAGGAGAAAAGTAGTTATCTTGTTCCATCGAATGTTGAGTTTCTAATTCCCAAGTTTCATAGTAGAAAGGAGAAAGGGTGGCAGGCAGAAGGAGAAATGTGATTAACTGATTTTGTCCAATGTTTAGTTTTCAATTCCCCAATTCCACAACGAAAGGTGGAAGGAGGACTAGGGAAAGGTCAGGTTCAGTGCAGAAATGACCTTTTTAGCTACAGAGTGGATCTGTTGATGGAAAAATGATTGTTACAGTGGTTCTAAGCCTGATAATGAATGTTAAAGGATGAAAATGACCCATGAATGTGTTTAAGAGAAAGAAATTATAAGTTTGAAATTATTCCGCATATCAGTCAGGAGTATGAGCACTGGGTTCATGGACATCAAGGTATTAGAAAGAGTTGAAGAGTGGTTTCATGTCCACACCATGTGTTTAAAAGGAAGAACATAGGTTATTAAGAAATTTTTAATTAAGCATGATAATCGGGGTATGGGTACATGGCATTGTGGTATCAGAGATATTGGTTACAACATTGGGTCTAGATGGGCCAAGTGAATAGTTTTCAGAGATATTAGTTCCATGGTAAGTGGTTTTTATATTTTGAGATTTTCTAACAATGATGTTTATTAAAACATTTTGCATAGTCATAGTGCAATTTGGAAAAGTTGGTTTTGGCTCGGTCATGAGAAACTACAACATGAGTGATGCTCAGGACTCCTATGGGTCCAAGGAAAATGCTATGTGTGAGAACATATGAGTTGGAATGCTGAAACATAATCGAATGGCAGGAGATATCAAGAGACTCCCCCATGAGAAGCTTAAGGGAGGAGATGCAAAGTTACAAAGAAGACAATTAAAGGATGGTTAAATCTCAGGAAGAGAAAAATAATCTGAATGCAGCCATGTTGCAAATTTTGATCGACATCCAAAGGAAGATGAAATATGGGCATCGACCAGTAAATATAGAAGGAAGTAGGAGCAGCGATAGAAGAAGAAATAGGTTTTCTAGTGGATCATCTGACTCTGAAGGATCCACTTGGGGTTCAAGATCTTCATCTCATAGGAATGAGAGGAAGAGGCGTTACCAAAATAGTTCACATGATGAGTTTAAGAAGGAAAGGAATCCTACCTTTAATGGTGAATTAAAGACTGGCCAAGAAGCTAAATCTTGGCTTCTTGGGATGAAGAAGTATTTTCATGTCCAGTACAACTCAAGAAATATGAAGGTTAGGGTAGCCATCTTAAATATCAATGGAAGAGAATCCATATGGTGGGAGCACCTCAGAAAGGTGAAGAAGATAAGTGACATAAATATTGTGTGGAAGCAGTTCAAGAAGTATTTCAGGAAGAAGTACCTCTCTGATAGGTACTATGATGATAAGATTAAATAATTCCATGAGCTCATATTGGGACAACTGACCATGGAAGCATATGAAAAAAATTCTTCGAGTTGTTGAGGTATGTTAGATAAATCAAGGATGATAAAGTAAAAATCCATCATTTTCTGAGTGGGCTACCTCAGTCATACAAAAATAGAATTGAGTTTGATGAACCTAGAACTCTAGAAGAGGCTATCAGGAATGCCAAGTATTGCTACGATCAGAACAAAGGAAAACCTAA
This sequence comes from Pseudotsuga menziesii, assembly GCA_001517045.1. Classification (NCBI taxonomy): domain Eukaryota; kingdom Viridiplantae; phylum Streptophyta; class Pinopsida; order Pinales; family Pinaceae; genus Pseudotsuga; species Pseudotsuga menziesii. The sequence continues at coordinate 171,878 of LPNX010036770.1, forward strand.
TATCCATAAGGCATGGAAGGACAAAAAGAAGGAAAATTTTGACCAAAGGAAGAAAGGTTTCAAACTCTCTAACTTCTGAAATCAGCACAAGAAAGAATCACAAGTTGTGACTAATCCATCTAGAGTGATGGAGGATAGGCCAAGAGATCCAAAAGATATCACAGAACCAATCCAATGTTGGGGACGTGGAGAAAAACATATGCACATGAACTGTCTATATGAGAATGGATATGTAAGGCAAGCACAAAATATCCAAGAAGATGAAACTATGGGTCAAGTAGCAAGGACCGTCCCTAGAATATATGCAGCACTAGACAATTGCTAGGAAGATCATCAACCAACTGTGGTTGAATTTTAAGGTAATATTGTTGAGCAATATGTTTCTATTTTGATTGACCCTGGATATACTCACAACTATATTACTCCTAGAATTGTTGAGATTTGTGCATTTAAGAGTTTAAAGCATGACAAATCATGGTTAGTTCAACTAGCCACTAGAACCAAGAGAAAATTTAGTGAAGTGGTAGAGAAATGTCCATTAGTCATGGATGGGTTAGTCACCTGTGCAAACTTGAATGTTTTGCTTGGTTCCTATGACATTCTCATTGGAATGGATTGCTTATAAGTGCACAAAGTAAAGCTTGATTGTTACAACAATACTTTTGAATGCATGGACGAAGAAGGAAACCCAAGAGTTGTAAGAGGCATTCCAAAGGTGATTTATGTCAAGAGGATTTCAACAATGTAGCTGAAGAAGTTATGTAGTAAAGGTTGCAGATTGTATGCAACCCGTGTTTTGGAGGCATCAGAGAATGCAACTTTTAGGTTGGGGGACTCTCATGTATTGCAGGAATTCAGGGATGTTTTTCTTGATGAAATTTTAAGGCTTCCTCCAAAGAGAGACATTAATTTTACAATTGACCTTGTTCCAGGAGCATCATCAGTGTCCAAGACACCCTACAGGATGAGCACACCAGAATTGCTAGAGCTGAAAATGTAGCTGCAAGAATTGTTGGAAAAGAAGTATATCAAGCCGAGTGTGTCCCCTTGGGTAGCACCAGTTCTGTTTGTGAAAAATAAAGTTGGTACACTCAAGTTATGTATTGATTACACACAATTTAATAAATGAGAGATGTAAAGGTATTTTCAAAGATTGACTTGAGGTCTAGTTACCATCAGGTAAGAATCAAGGATGAATATATTCATAAGAAAACCTTTAGAACAAGGTATGGACACTATGAGTTTGTAGTGGTACCATTTGGTCTCACAAATGCACCAGCTACATTCATGTACCTCATGAACATTGTTTTCATCGGGTATCTCGACAAGTTTGCTCTTGTTTTCCTTTATGACATTCTTGTTTATTCTAAGAATGAAGAAGAGCATGAGGAACATTTGAGAGTGACATTGAAATTACATAGGGAGCATAAGCTGTATGAAAAGTTGAGAAAATGTGACTTCTATAAAGATAGAATTCATTATTTGGGTCACATTATCTAAGAGGAAGGAATATTTATGGACCTTGAGAAGATTGAGGCCATTATGAATTGGCCAACACAAAGAAATGTGGCAGATGTAAGATATTTTATGGGACTTGTAGGATACTATAGGAGTTTCATTGAAGGATTCTCCAAGGTTACACATTCAATCACTTCTTTGCAAAAGAAGAGGATAAATTTTGAATAGACACCAAGATGTGAAGAAATCTTTCAGCAATTGAAGAATCTTCTTACAAGTGAACCACTTCTAAAAATTGTAGACCCAAAAAAATATTTTGTGGTGTGTACTGGTGCATGTAATCAAGGACTTGGAGTTCTTATGCAAGGCAACCATGTAGTGTGATATGAGTCAAGAAAGTTCAACGAGAATGAAAAGAACTACGCTACTCATGATCTATAACTTGCATCCATAGTACATGCTCTCAAGATGTGGAGGCATTACTTAATGGGAAGTAAATTTGAGCTAAGGATAGACCAATGTGGTCTAAAATATTTGTTTGATTAGCCAACATTAAATGCTAGGAAATCTAGATGGCTATATTTTTTGTTTGAGTTTGATTTTGAAATCAAATGCATAAAAGGAAAAGAAAATAAATTGGTTGATGCACTCAGCTGGAAGATGCATGTGGCATCTCTTAGTACTTTCTAATCAAATTTGAGACAACAGATGGTTAATCATGTTGCTGAGGATGAAATGTATGTGCAGATAAAAGATAAGATGTAGCAGCAAAGCCTTGAAAAGAGGTATGAGGGATATAAATTGGAAGAAGATGAACTTATTACCTATAAGAACATAATTTATATTCCAAATGTAGCATATTTGAGGAGAATTGTTATGGACGAAATCCATGAAGCTCCATATTCTGGTCACCTAGGATATCATAATACAATTGCTACAGCCAGAAAACAGTATTTATTGCCAGGAATGAAAAAGAATATTGTTGAGTATATTTCAAAGTGCATGAAATTTCAGCAGGTGAAGGTTGAGCATCAACACCTAGCAGGTCTGTTGCAGCGTTTTTCAGTCCCAAAATGGAAATGGGAAGCTATATCCATGGATTTTATTACAGGATAACCAATGATTGTAAGAAAACATGATTCCATCATGGTTGTGGTGGACAAGTTGAAAAAGGAATCACATGTTATACCGGTCAAGTCCACATATAAAGAAGATTCCATTGCAAAAATATTCATGAAGGAGATTTTTCAGATTGCATGGATTGCCTAAGGCAATAATTTTTTATTAGGATACTAAGTTCACCTCTAATTTTTGGAAAAGCCTGTTTGCAGATTTGGGTACAAAGCTGAACTTCATCATTTTCTACCATCCTCGGATTGATGGGAAAATAGAGAGAGTGAATTAGGTGTTTGAAGACATGCTTTGCATGTATGTGATGGAAAAACAATCCAAGTGGGAAGATTATTTACACTTGGTAGAGTTTGCTTATAATAATGGACAACAAGCATCATTGGGGATGAGTCCATACAAATATTTGTATGGAAGAAGGTGTAGGACACCAGTAACTTGGGATAATCCAGTGAACATGATTGTGCTTGGTCAAGAATTGATCAAGGAAATGGAGCAAGAGGTTGCAAAGATCAGGAAGAACCTAAAAGCAACCCAGGATAGACATAAAATCTATGTAGATAAGCATAGAGTGCATATAGAGTTCAATGTTGGGGATCATGTTTACCTTAGAGTGAGGCCAAGAAAGAGTTCCTTGAATCTTGGAAGTTGTGCTAATTTGTTAACTAGATATTATAGGCCTTTTGAAGTGCTTGAAAGAATAGGGCTAGTTGCATATAGACTTGCATTTCCTACTAGCACTAGAGATGATAATGTTTTTCATGTTTCTTTGCTTAAAAAATATGTACGTGATCCTAACCATGTAATAAATTGGGATGTGATTCAGGTGGAACCCGGGGGAGAGTTCCAAATTGAGCCATTATGCATCCTCAACAAGAAGGTCACAATGCTCTAGATTCAAGTCATTCGACAGGTAAAGGTGCAATGGAGGCACTACAGTCTGGATGAGGCTACATGGGAGCTGGAGGATGCCATGCGATTAGCACATCCATTTTGTTCATTTTTTTAAATCACTGAGAATAATGCTAAGGAAGGGGGAGGGGAATGTAACACCCTGGTTTTGACCCCAAGGGGGAGGGGAATGTATGCCCTGTTTTTTACCCCATGGTATTAAAATTGTACATGATGTATATATTGTAATTAAATCATACAAAGGAGCTCAAGGCCAAGGCCCTGCCATTGATTTGTTTTTTTGTGTACACGTGATCAAGGTTGATATATTATGTTTATCATGTTGGTCAAGCATAAAGCATTTTTGAGCTATCATGTAAATACAAAATTTTATAAAATACCAAAACTAGCTATGCACTGCAACGTGAAAGAGATGGGGGTATGATTTCACATGGAATAGGGAAGGGATTAAGTCAAACCCTTGATCCAATAAGGTGAGACCATATGTCAATGAGGGAACCCATAAACCCTCAGCTACAGTTTTTTCCTCTGCACTCAATCATTCAATTTTTCTAGAAGAGTGGTTGAGATAGTTAATGCCTTGGGCATAGAAAGGCCTTGGAAGTCGGTTTTGTGCATGCAACCTACAGTTTTGGAAGCCGCGTTTTAGATTTTGAAGCAAGTAACCTTGGGGATGCATGCCCAATCTTTCTTCCCAAGTTGCAGTTGCGAAGAACGTTTGGTCATTCTTAACTGTCTTTCGAGCGGGTTGTTCATTCCATTCTACATTGTGGTATTAGGTTGGTTCATGGTGGTATTACAGTCTTTCTCCTGTGTTACAAAGTGTATGAAACCCTGGTTGTTTGTTACAGTGTTATCCTGAACTACATTGTGTCATAGAGTATTATGAGCCTCTATTTATATGTGTTACAGAGTGGATCCCTGTGTTGCTGTGTCTCCTTTTCATTTGTTGTGATGTGCACCCTGGTTTGGGTCTAAACTATATGAAATACTTAGGAGAGGAAGAGAAACTAAATGTGCTTAATAAACCTAGTGTGGAATCTCACAATAAGATAAGAGTGGTTGGTGAATCTTCTATGCAAATCCTGAAGAGCACTAGAAGGGAAGGTGTAGCCCGAGGTACTGTGGAGGAGAGAAGGGGACACTTCCTTGTGTTGGGTGTGTACATATTGCAGATTCCATGCTAGATAGATATTGTGGAGGTTTTCTTAGCTATGTGGATGAGCTCACTAGCTTAGTAGTTCTTCTTGTCCACTACCTTAGCATCTTGATAAACCCAAAGATAGATTGGCTTGGCCGAAAACCTGATAAACCTAATTGGATATTGTCTTGGATAAAATGCCTGATAAACCCAATTGTACATTGGCTTGGTTTAGCATCCTAATAAACCCAGCTGGTAGTTGGCTTGGTTGTGTCTTGTTGTGCATTTGGCCATGTGTCTAATCCTTGTCTAGACGACCTGATAAACCCAATTGTATGCTATATTGGATGAGTGAGACTGATAAACCTAGCAGTGTGATGGGCCCCAGGGTATTTTTTAAATATTCTAATATTATACTTAAGTATAGTATTCTAGGAGATTGTTTCGGATTGAAAAAAACATGTTTATAGATAGGTAGGTGAATATTAAATATGAAACATAAAATTAACACTGAAATGTGTAAAGTTTGGCAAATATTATGATAAAAAAACATATTTTATTTATATTAGACACTAAAAATGACCAAATAGCAAATTTATTTTTTGAAAAAAAACCCAAAAATAACCATTTGGCGAAATTTTGCCCTTAAATTTTACCTTGGTTATGTCCTAGTAGAGTGTCCTGATAAACCCATAAGTTAGTTGGCTTGGATGGTCCTTAGTGTGAAATGTTGGTTTGACTGTGAGCAGTCTGATAAACCCAACTATATGTTTGCTTGGCTGAGTGATCCTGATACACCCAACACTGTATGGCTTGGATGAGTAGGATGATAAACCCATATGTTCCTTGGCTTGAATGACTAGCCTGATAAACGCAACTGTTAGTTGGCTTGGCTGTGTAGCCTGATAAACCCAATAGTGTTTGGCTTGTATGCACGCGGCCTGATAAACTCAATTGTGTGTTGGTTGGGATAGGCAGTCTGATAAACCCAACCGAAGGTTGGCTTGACTGTGTGTGTTATGATTTGGTTGTGTGTGATTATGTTGTTCCCTAGTTCCTTATGGAATTCATGCCCAGATCAAGGGTGGCATTTGTGTCGAGAGATTAATGAATACAACTGTTCTATGGTTGGGTGGAACTTTGCAGTGACTTAGCTAGTTGCGGGACAACTTCATCTTCAAATATAAGTATTTTGTTGTGTTATTTCTGCAATGTATTTGATTATGAATATGTTGAATATGATGAATTCTTGTTAATTATTTCATTATATTTTACTACTGTTAAATTTTCCTACATTTGCATCTATATATTACTTGTTGTTCCAATGCATTTTGCTTAATATCATGGGGACTAGAGGCCTGGTTACATAGTAAGAATTCATTTGACTTAAGCGTTTTCATACCCTGAAATCTACCTGCGGAAGGCAAAAGGAGGGAGAGAGTAGTTGAACAAGGAAGAATGTTCATTTTTCAGGCCCTGAGATCCACCTACGCAAGTGTGTAAATTGAACCCAAGTGATAGAATAATTACACTCACAAAATTGCTAATCAAACATGAAAAATTCACACCAAAGGAAACTGAAATTGGAGAATCATTGAATAAGTATACATCAACCAATCATATGAAGTAATAGTCTACTCAAATATGTAATTACATGATAGATTTGAAAGCATAAGGATGATATTTGAATTGGTCAAAAAACAAGCTTACTAAAACTAGTCAAATAACCCATAGGTGCATAAATCTCTTTCCAAATCTATCGATATGATCACGAATTGACTAAATCAAGTGGGAAAGATAATAAGTGATGGAAATACAACTCATCAATGCTTTTTTTGGAGAAAAGGAAGGAGGATGATGCGGGAAAAAAACAAGGTAGTTACACCTAGACTAGCTTTTCCCTTTTTCCTTATAACTGTTGTAAAGCAAGGAATCTTTCATAAAAAGTAGAACTACGCTTTTAGGAACCTGGAATAAAAGAAGACTTGCTCAAATTGTTTCCATGACGATTCCAAAGCACTCCATGACCCATCTTTAGCATGTGTTGACTTCTAGGTGCATGTGGAAGCCAACTATCATAGTGTGGAATCTAGGAATCTAGGAATAAGACAAAAATGATTAATTAATGTCAAATATGGGTAACTATGGGTTGATTATTCTAACATCCCTCTTAAGGATGACTTTATGAGTAAATTTCAGAAAAATATAGGGCCTAGAAACAATTCCTAGTCACCCTTTACATACTGTTTGTCCATACAACCAGGGAAAGAGGGAAAAACCCAGTGGGAAAAATCCTCCCTTAAACATGGACATGAAACAAAATTTTGGAAATCTTGTCATCAATCATGCTGTTGAGATTACAACATTGGGATTCATTCTCCAGTCTTGTAATATCAAGAAAGTTGGCTTGTGTATTTCTATGAATATCCTCATATGATTAAGGTGGTGATGTTGTAAAGTCTTGTGAGTAATACCAAGACAGTAGGCTTGTCTAGTCCTATGAATATTTTTATATGATTGAGGTGGATAGTAGGCTTATGTAGTCTTAGGAATATCCTCATATGATTGAGGTGGACAGTAGGCTTGTGTAGTCCTACGAATATCCTCATGTTGTGAGGTGGTGTACTTTACTATGTAAAGTAGATATACTATGTGATTGCGCCGAGAGGCGCTCTACAGCCCAGTATGGGGGAGATCTTGTCACGTGATGTAACGTGATGTAACGTTACTAACATGTCGGCAAAAAATAATAGTGAAAGTGAATATTATGGGGGAGATCTTGTCACGTGATGTAACGTTACTAACATGTCGGAAAAAAATAATAGTGAAAGTGAATATTATGGGGGAGATCTTGTCACGTGATGTAATGTTACTAACATGTTACTAACATGTCGGCAAAAAATAATAGTGAAAGTGAATATTATGGGGGAGATCTTGTCACGTGATGTAACATTACTAACATGTCGGCAAAAAATAATAGTGAAAGTGAATATTATGGGAGAGAAGAGTGTGACATTCTATTCTGGGTTGTTTCCCCTCATTATTGCACCAGTGAATACGAAATTTTGGTCACATTGATCGACTGACAATCCCAACGACACTGACAATTAATACGGAGCCAGTCAGTGCAGACACCTTGAGGCCCTTCATCTTTAATTTGTCCTATCAAATGAATTCCTCCTGCACATGTCTTGATCCATGCATATCTTGCTTCTGAGGACACTTGCAGAAAAAGCTTCTGTACTGATGGAATGAGGGCTTATCATCATCACCGTTACAATTGGTGCTCTCATCTACAAAAAGTTCTGATTCATTACAGGACATTACTCCTGTACGTAATATGCCCTCCAATCACAGTTAACCCCCAATGCCAATCACATCCACCGGGCTGTGTTGAATTCAAGTATTAGACAAGACACCAAATTCAAATAGCGTTTTAGGTTGTGACAACAGGCTTATGTGGTTGTGCAGAATGCTCCGGGGGGAATCGATCACGACCAACATTGAACATGTTTCCTTCCAAGCCAATGCACGCCTCCCCACAGGTAATCCCACTTTGAATTTTACATGATGGGTTTGACATTCTGTAATTTTCTAGCAGCTGGGCAATTCAATATTAAAAATTGAGAGCTTTTGATTATAGGCGCTCTCTAGGGAAACTTCTGTATCTGGCGCCGAGAGTTTCGATTCCCAGTCTATTCGGCAAACAAATACCAATTCCAGCTACAAGTGAGCTCCACAACAACTCGAGTTCGAATCACCAACCAGCGGAAAAAAATCAGAGGTGATGCAGATGCCTGACATGGGAAGAAATCTGATAAACAATCATGCCACTGAAAAGTTCAATGAACTAGAAAAAGAAGTGAAGGTACACGCATCACCAAGACAATAAATGTTTGATACGATTTTGTTGGTGTTTTCGCTGAATATTATTGTCTGTTTGCAAAGTCATGACAATTCAAATCAAGTCTGTGAGCAAAATGACACAACCTGGCAGCAGATTTTAAGCGTTTGAATAGTTATGCTTATCTTGTCTCTCCACTGTGTTGAAAGCATGAGGTCAATCGCAGAGGTCCCACGTCCAGTTCTTAGCCTGAGGGTACTAAGACTCCTGATGCCAAGGTATCGTTTTATGTTCAAGCAAAATTTAGGATCAAATAGGTTCAAATCCTTGATCGGTGTAGTGTTGAGAGCTATTCAAAATGTATTCAAAATCCACAATCCAATCAATTCAGAAATGTGCATCCTTGAAAATTTTAATACCTCTTGGCACCGCGACACTGATCAGGGATTTCATCTAAAATATTGTATTTCAATACTGTGTGTTCACATCTTTTCAATTGCCAGTATTATATAGATTTACATTGATATTTTTTTACAAACACTCAGGAGGCTTGCTCAAAATCGAGAGGCTGCTCGGAAGAGCAGATTGAGGAAGAAGGTACTGTATTTATAGAAATATATACATATTTTGGAATGCCATGCATCTCACAGCAAGCTAATATATTACTGTATTTTTGGTTTCACAGGCATAGGTTCAGCAATTAGAAACTAGTCGATTAAAACTGGCCCAGATTGAGCAAGAGCTTCAGCGGGCTCGATCACAGGTATTTGGGCTTATGAATTACAAATGCAGATTGCATTCAATGGTTTCAGTTTTTTTTTTATCTTTTTGAACTGAATATTGTATTGTGATCAATGTAGGGAGTATTTATGGGATCAAACGTGTTAATATTATTTATATGGCCGTCATAAATAATATTAAATATTAATAATAATAAAAATATATGTGGACCTTAAATAAAAATATGTGTCTTTTGGTTTGAATCAAATCAATGGATACCTAAGAAGAGGTCTGCACCTCGAGAGACCTGATCCATCTCGGCGCTTGATAGAGCCTACGATTTGGATCTAGGCTGGTGTATGGATAGTCATGGTCAACATGTGCTACAAGTATCCTTTAGGGATTAGCTACCCCTAGAGTGATTTACTTTAGCATATGACTATATGACCTGGGGAAATACATATGATCATAGGTTCAAAAATGATCATATGAGTATGATATGATTAATTAATGAAAATAAACATGGACCATGTGGAGATATTTAATATAAGCACATAGATAGAGAGACAATTTGATTTGCAGTTATGGTAAACAAGTTTAGTTAATTAAGGGTTCAAATCCTTAATTTATGCATATGGTTATTGGAAATAAACACTAATGGAGATGCACTAGTTCTATTCAGTTACATTCAGTTCAACTTAGTTACATTCAGTTCAACTTAGTTAACTACTCAGTTAGAGTTAGTTAATTAATGGAAGGCGCATATCTTCATGTGGAATATAATTATGGAGTGCCATCTTGACACTAGATCAATACGGGGTGCATGATTAAAGATGGATCAGTGTTCTAAGTGTTAACAAGTTGTTTCTACATGCAACCTTTCTATTTTTGTTGTAAAACCTAATTTGACTTGGTATTAAAGTGTTATGCACTTGGCAAGTTAGATACGGTGTTCCATTAGATCTCCTCTCTCTGGTGCTCTCAATGAAAGAAATCTGCTATTTTGTTGTAATTATTCTCTGCTACTTACCAATCATACTCTAAGATCATTTGTTGGGTTTTTTATCCTATGAATCAATAGAGGGTTTTTCCAGGGTATATCTTGTGTTCTATGGTTTGATTTATGTCTTTGGATTATTGATGAGATTTATATGCACCGTTATTATGAATTAAAGCTTTAAAGTTCAAATTTCTTCATATTTTTCTCAATCACTAACATGGTATCAGAGCAAGGGTGTTCAAGAGCTTAGTTTGCACAAGCAACTAAAGCCTATGTGATCTTGAGAAGTATTTAGCAAAGAGCTTGGAGCCATGGCATCGATCTCCATCCAACCGGAAGACCAGTTTGAAGATACATCCAAATTCAAGGAAAGAGTATGAATCATTCTTGAGGAGAATGATCTAGATGTTTACTTGACCTAAGTGAGTAAGGACTCTTTATGCAGGGTGAATTAAAGAGCAAGTCAACATGCACCATTTCTGTCACTTTTTTCAGGAGACAAATTTTGTGGAGACGTTTTGATCAATCCATGAGGAAACAGACAAAATAGTTGAAAACCCACTTCTGAAATGAGCCGATTTATCTTACTAGTGATAATATTTCAAAAACTCTACAACTGCTTGAGAGATACGATTAGGTGTTTGAAGATGAAATTCTCAAAATTCGTGTTATGGCCATTTTCCCAAAGTGGACCAATTGATGGAACAAACCCGAGAGTTGTAAGTTGGATATTATCATTATTCAATGGATCTTGTGTATAATGAGAGCCTCATAGATTTGAGATTTCATCCAAAGAGTAGGATGATCATTGAAAGAAGTTTTTCCTTGAAAGAAGAACATTCGCTTCAAGTTGCATGGGATCTAGTTTCACCATGCAGATATTTGCTACCTCTTGCATGCAATTAAATTTTCAAAGAGATCAAGACCAAGGTACTACAATAATCTCCACAAGGAAGCAGAGATCAAGAGGGATCATGCAAAACAATAAAAGGATAAGTACCCAAATTTTTATTATATGTTATTTAGATCTATATTGTTTTTAATGTTTTCATTACAGTGATATAGAGGATGCATGATTGTTCATAAGATATGAATATAGAGCATGCATGACTATTTTATAAAATATGAATATATAGAATGCATGATTATGAATATAGAGGATGCATGATTATTTCATAAATATTTGAATATAGAGTTGCATGCTTGTTTCATAAATATAGAGATGCATGATTGATTCATGAGATATGAATGTTTGGCTATTTGATTATTTAATTATCATATGCTTTTGTAAAATCAGATTATGTTTTATTACAATCTATATTCCTGGACTTGGAATTGTGTTTAGCACATACATTGTTGTTCCTATCTTTATTGGAATGTTATCAATCTCATGAGTCAAAATTTTGCGAAATGCTATAAGACTAATATATGTATTATGTAGTACTAATATAAGGCTGAAAACATCATTCATAAGACATGATATTTAGGGCAACATGATTAGTTCATAAACTGTGAACATAAGACTACATGATTGGCTAGATAGAGGGCTTCATGCTTACCTCATGAGATATGAACATGGGGATGTATATTTATTTCATAAAATGAATTTTTGAAATGATATAAGACTGATATAGGGATGCATATCAGTACATCATATTATAATAGGTTATGATAAATCGGTTATTCAATATCTGTACATAACTAAGTAAATCTTTATCAGCATATTGAAAGTATTTCATGTTAATAAAAATTCATGAGTATGAAATAGTTCTAACCATGAGAATAATTTGTCTTGTAGGGAAAATTAATATTCCCTTACCTACAAGTAAATAAATACATGAATGTGGAGTGATTATGATGGCTGAGCCGAGAAGAGAATAGGTCGAGAGGTTCCTATGTCTCTTGGGAAGTAGACAAAATAGATGGATTAATTATATTTTGATAGATGTGAAGACTGTTGAAGATATTCTATCTTATTTAGATTCATGTGTCAAATAAATAGCTTCATATGTATATGAGCATAAGTCTCCGTGATGGAGAAACCATAATATTATTCTCACATTTTGCATGGTGAGAGGGAGTTGCTAGTCTCACTAGCTCATGAAGAACTAGTGTAACTGGTTGATGTACCTCCTGTAAAAAAAAGAAGATGCTCATATTCAGAAGGAAGCTGAGAACTATATTCAAGAATATTTTTATGATTCTTATGATTAGTGGTGTGGCATTCACCAAACAATATTTTCCACAATTAAGGAAAATGTGCAGTAAAAGAGCCTGAAGAGTTTTAGAATGATGGACTACAAATCCATGGCCACACATATGAAGGTAAATATGAAATTTTATAATTATTATTTCATATTTGGAGGATATCAAGTCATTTGAGATGTATTTGGTTAGTCACAAGTCCCAACATATGTTATATGCTTTGCAGTTTGTACATAGACATGTACAAAGCATGTGTTGTGGTACCTAGTTGGTACAAGTGTTTGTGGACTCGTATATGTCTTGATCAGTAAAAGAGAGTTTTAAATATATATGAAATATGACTAATATAGTGATTGAGGAAGATCACATGTGTTTCTATAGATAGATCATGTTGAAAATAAGTAAAGCTTTTGAGGGTTCTAGTCAGTTATACTCGAGACATTGTACATATCCATACATGGGAAGCATTGGCAGCATTCTTATTAAGTTTCTGCCCGAGACAAGCTTGGTATAGTACATAAGACCTCCTCTAGTTGAAAAGGGAGTATTGATGTGTCTTCATATGCGAAATCAGATAAAGTCCCCACCAGTTAGTCATCATACATGACTTAGGTAGCCAAGGGCTATGATAACTTATGGATAGAATCCAGATGAGAAGAGACATGGTCAAAAGTATCAGAGACTATTTATAGTCTGGATTGTTAGAGAACAGTTAAAACCTCTTGGAGAGGTAGTTGGAGTGTTGCAAATATAAAGAGAAGGATTACTAAGAAAGTGATCATGACTTGAAGAACATCACAGAGCATGGAAAGCTCACAAAGAACTTCTCCAGATAACAAAAGATTCAAGAAGTCAACAAATGTTGAAGAGTGAAAGAAAAGATAAGTATTTCTTTCTGAATGTTATTACACATTTGTTGTATAATGTTGTATGTGATGGATTTAAAAAATCCATGGTTTCTAGTTTAGAGAAACTTTATTCTGGATTGGATCTAGATGATGCTACTTTGTGTAAGTAGTTGGTTGGTCTTTGAGTAGACCTGTTGTATTTTATGCTTACTACTGAGCATATGTTTGAGTACCTTTGAGGTACTTTAGAATAGGCTCTTTATTGTATTTGATACATGGCATACCTATTATTTGATTGTTCTATCCAGTTCTTGTTTTAGCCTGAGATAAGCGATGTAATTTGAGGCTATTACTACAAAAGCCTAGTGTATTGTGAATAGTACTACAAAAGAAAGTTGTATGTATGAGATTACCACAAAACAAAATGTGTTTTGTGGATAGTACTACATACTAAGGAGTAGTGTAGCTTGGTAGGCTACCTAGTAGGCTGAAAGACTTGAGCCTACAGTCATTAGGTGTTAATAGTCAAGCTTTCTCGAAAACCATTTATGTGTTTTATGATAAAACACATTCGAGATGAAGTTTTACTTCTTTGAAGTCATGGTCATGAGTTCCAGTACATAGGTACTGATGAAAATATTTCAAATTTGTGACAAGCCTGTATTTGTGACTAAGGTTAAACACTTTGGGGATAAGCTTGGTATGGCATAGAATGTATTCCTCACTGAGAGGGAATGTTGAGATTACAGCACCGAGAGTTAATCTCCAGTCTTGTAATATCAAGACAGTAGGCTTGTGTAGTCCTCTGAATATCTTCATATGATTGAGGTGGTGATGTTGTAAAGTCTAGTGAGCAATATCAAGACAGTAGGGTTGTGTAGTCCTATGAATATCCTCATATGATTGAGGTGGAAAGTAGGCTTCTGTAGTCCTACGAATACCCTCATGTTGTGAGGTGGTGTACTTTACTATGTAAAGTAGATATACTATGTGATGTATGGCTAGTCATGGTCAACAAGTGCTACAAGTCTCCTTTAGGGATTAGCTACCCCTAGAGTGATTTACTTTAGCATATGACTATATGACCTGGGGCAATACATATGATCATAGGTTCGGAAATGATATTACGAGTATGATATGATTAATTAATGAAAACACACATGGACCATGCAGAGATATTTAATATAAGCACATAGATAGAAAGAGAATTTGAATTTCAGTTAATTAAGGGTTCAACTCCTTAATTTATGCAAATGGTTAATCCAAAGAAACATTGATGGAGATGCACTAGTTCTGTTGAGTTACATTTAGGTCAACTCAGTTAGAGTTAGTTAATTAATGGAAGGAGAAAATATTCATGTGGAAGATAATTATGGAGTTCCAGCTTGACACTAGATCAATATGGGGTGCATGATTAAAGATGGATAAGTGTTCTAAGTGTTAACAAGTTGTTGCTACATGCAAGATTTCTATTTTTGTTGTAAAACCTAATTTGACTTGTTACTAAAGTGCTATGAACTTGGCAAGTTAGATACGGTGTTCCATTAGATCTCTTCTCTCTGGTTCTCTCGGTGAAAGCAATCTTCTATTGTGTTGTAATCATTCTCTGCTACTTATCAATCATACTCTAAGATCGTTTGCTAGGTTTTTTATGCTTTGAATCAGTAGAGGGTTTTCCGAGGGTATATCTTGTGTTCTATGGTTTGATTTATGTCTTTAGATTATTGATGATATTTATATGTACTGTTAGTATAAATTAAACTTTTAAAGTTCATATTTCTTCATATTTTGCTCAATCACTAACACATGCTTCACCACATGATCAATAATCCCCAACAGTGATTTGAGATTACTGAAGGTCTTTTCACAAAAAAATTTGGTGAATATGTCTGATACTTGCTCTAAATATGTGCAGTAGAGTAGAGCAATGGTACCATCATGGACAAGCTCTCTGATGTAGTGCATATGGATCTCAATATGCTTGGTCCGTTGTCTTTGAACTGGATCATTGCATATTCAAATGGTACTTTGATTGTTATAATAGATGACAGTATAAAACTATGATTCGAAGCCACATTCTCCAAGTATCCCCTATAACCATAAACATTAAGTAGTTACATTCACAACTCCTCTATACTCTGCCTCTGTAAATGACAGTCCTTTGGAACTCTGCTTCTTACTTGACGAGCTGATTGGGCCTTCTGCAATCATGAACATGTATCATGAAGTAGAATTTTGATCTTTGTTATCACCTTCCCAATCACTGTCAGTAAATCCAACTAAATATAAGTGAGATTTTGTTTTATAGAAGAACCCATGAGTTCTTGTTCCTTGAACAAAGTTTAGGATCCTCTTGGATTCTTTCCAATGGATCTCATGAGGCTGATCCATGTATCTAGAATCCACACCAAATGCATAAGATAATTCATGTTGAGTATCTATAATATAAAGAAAACACCCAATCAACTGCCTATACAGTGTGTTATTTACCATAGGAGAAGAACCTGCTTCCTCAAGCTTCACTCTTGAAAGGATTGGAGTCTTGATTGGATTGCAATATTTCATGTTGAAATTGATGAGAAAATATGAAGCATACTTATATTGATGAAATTTTATTCCATGTTGGGATTTAGCAATTTTGAGACCCAAGAATTGGCTCAACAATCCCAAATATGTCATGGAAAATGCATGGTTCATTACATCCTTCAAGTAGGCAATCTATTTCTTTGAAATTCTTGCAATTAGTAGGTCATGCATAGATAAAAAAATAATCATTAAAGAACCATGAATCAGCTTCAAATAGACATTCAGATCAGAATTGCATCTAACAAAACTCAGTGACAGCAGAAAGCCATCAATCTTGGCATACCAAGCCCTGGGGGCTTGCTTGAGCCCATACAATGATTTCTTTAACCTGCATAGAAAAGATGGATTAGAAAAAAACCCTTCAAGTTTCTTCAGATAAATCTCTTGATTAATATCTCCATTTATAAAATCACACTTCACATCCATGTGATGTACTTCCCATTGCTTCAAAGCTGTAATGGCTAGAGCCTTATGGAGTCCATATTTGCCACTGGTGCTAAGGTCTCATTGTAATCAATACCATGTACTTGTGAGTAGCCCTTGGATACCAATATTTCCTTATATTTCAAAGGTGAACCATCAGCAGAAAACTTAGTTTTGAAGACCCACTTACATTTTACTAGCTTCCTCCCTAGGGGAAGATCAACTAGTTCCCATGTGTTTTTCTTCTGAGCGATCTGAATTCTTCTTTCATGGATTTTTTCCATCTTGGATCATTTGATGCATATTAATATGTTTTAGGATATTATTCAACCATAATATATCACTTCTCAGAAAATAGAGGATCTTTCACACAAAGGGCACTCTCAAATTGAGATCTGGTCCTCCTAATGTCACTAGGATTTCCAGCTAGTTCCCCAGCTGCATGAATGGTCCTTGCTTCCCATTTTGGTCTTGTAGGAATGTTAGGATATGCAATTAAATCATAATTATCTAACATATCAGAATCAACAAACTCATTACTCTCTTCGCTTACAACCAGTGGTTGTGGTGATGAAGATGACTCTCCAACTTCAACTGTTGCTAAAGGATTTTCTTTGAATTGGACACTTCTTTCAATGAAATATTTGTTTGTGTTCAATTTGATGAGATTGTACCCTTTTGAATCTTCATAATACCCAATAAATAGGCACTCTTGGATTTGGGGTTGCAAATCCTTCCTCTTTTCACTTGGAATTCTAGCCCAAGCCTTTGAACCAAAAATCCTGAAATGGGTCACATCTAGCTTGTGCCCACTCCAAGATTCAAAAGGAGTAATACCATCAAGATGATTATGTGGCACCCTATTCTGTATATAGGATGCACAGTTTATAGCCTCATCCCAAAACTTTGGTGGCAAATTTTTATCCTCCATCATGCAAGTTTCCATCTCCTTCAGTGATGTGTTCTTTCTCTCAGCAACAACATTTTGTTGTGGTGTGTAAGGAATAGAATGCTGCATCTGGATACCTTCATATTTACAATACTAGATGAAATTAGACTTGAAATACTCACCACCATTTTCACAACTAAGGATCTTGAGTCTCCTCTGAGACTGGTTCTCAACAAAGGCTCGAAAGACCTTGAAGAGGTCAAAAACTTTAGACTTGTGCTTTAGGAAATAGACCCAACAATACCTAGAAAAATAATCTATGAAGGTGAGATAATTTATGTCTTGAATCATGGACATATGAGTAAATGGACCAGTAATGTCACTGTTGATCAACTCAAGGGGTGCAGAGGTTCTCTCATGACTAGCTCTCTTATACTTGTGCTCTGGGTGTTTTCCTAGGTACAACCTTGATAGAATCCTTTAGAAAACTTGATATTTCATAACCCTATGAACATATCTTTATCACTCAAATCAGAAAGATACTTATAGTTAATATGGCCAAACATTTCATGCCAAATCTTGCTTTCTTCATTAGCATGAGTCAGAAGAGCAGCGGGATTTGAGTAGGGTAGAAAACTGGAAAACTTGTATACCTTCGAAGTGTGATCAACAACACCTTTTGCTATGAATTTACCATTAGAAATATCTGTGATTTCAACTTCATTTGGGGAGAGTGTGACTTTATTTGGATACCCAGTGTGAGTCATCTGATACACTGACAAGAGATTAGAGGCAATATTTAGAAAATACAACACATTATTGAAATTACCATGGTCAAGATCAATCCTACCCTTCCCCAAACTGTCAGCCAGAGAGTTATCTCCCAACACTATTGGTGGACCTGTCGACATGTCAAGAGAATAGAATGTATCCCTTGTAGAAACCATATGTCTCGAAGCTTTAGAATCAATGATGAAGATAGGTGAGCTTGAGGTGCCAGCAACCAAGGCATGTACTCTCTCCCTATCTTATGAATTTGAACCTCCTTTCCTCTTCTTTGAGAAATCAGGAAGGGAGATGTTGCTATTCTCTAGGAGTTGGGATCACATGTCATTTTTATTTTTCATACAAGATCTCTTGGGGTGATAGCCCTTACTGCACTTTGTGCACTATCTCATTTCTCCTTTATTATTCATCTTCTAGAAGTTCTTCTTGGATCCTTGGGGCTCCTCTTGGGACTTTGACTTTTCTCTCTTTTGCTCAAGTGGATTTTTAGATTTTTTCTTACCTCTTGAATCCACCCTTGAATCTCTAGCAACCAAAGCTTGGTATTTGGAAGGTTTGATGGTGCCCATCATTACTAGTTTATCTTGCTCGTGGGCGAGGGATTCCATGAACTCTATAATCTTAGGCATCTTTTAGGCCCATGCTGTCAACTTGGTTGCATGGAAGGTCAAAACAAACACCAAGTAGTCATGACCAATATTAGAAAGCATGGCCAATACTAGTTGCTCTTCCTTCTTTTTGATCCCACATTGTTTTAGCTATAAAACTAGGGCCTTAAACTTGGAAAAGTAGAGTTGCAATGATTCGAGGCTACTGGGACTCAAGGAGATCAATTCATTCTCGATTTGATGTCTTCTCATCTCATATGTATTTCCAAAAATCTCTTCAATCTTGTCACAAACCTCATTAGGTTATGTCGATGCATCAATATGGAAGAGGAGGTCTCTTGAAATGCTCAAGCACAAAAGACCATAGGCCTCATCCCTCTTGTTGTGCCATTTAATTTTCTCTGTAGCTACATTGGGATCTGCCTCAGTTTCCATGGTAAACCTATAGAGAACTTTCTCTCTCAACAATATCTCTAGCTTAGCTTTCCATTCGAAGAAATTGAATGGAGTCAAGATGATCCTTTGAGATTGGTTCATATCTCAGCAACTCTGCCCTGCAATCAATAGAATGAGTTCCCATTCAAGACATCAAATATGAAAGAGCAATATAGAAGGAGATAAATTGATCTAAAAAGGTTCTTATATCATGTGTAAATTGAATCCAAGTGATAGAACAATTACACTCACAAAATTGCTAATCAAACATGCAAAATTCACAGCAAAGGAAACTAAAATTGGAGCATAACACAATCCTATATGGAATAAGTGTACATCATCCAACCATATGAATTAATAGGATACTCAAATATATAATTACATGAGATGTTTTAAAGCATAAAGATGCTATTCGAATTGGTAAAAGAGAAGGCTTACTAAAACTAGTCAAATCCCCCGTAGGTGCATAAAGCTCTTTCCAAATCTATGAAAATGCTCATGAATTGGATAAATCAAGTGCGAAATATAATAAGTGATGGAAATACAACTCATCCATTCCCTTTTTTGGAGAAAAGTAATGGGGATGACATGGGAAAAAAATAAGATAGTTACACCTAGACTAGCGTTTTCCTTTTTCCTTAAAACTGTTGTAAAGCAAGGAAGCTTTCAGAAAAACTATAACAACATTTTTAGGAACTAGGAATAAAAGCAGACATGCTAAAATTGTTTCCAAGATGATTCCAAAGCATTCCATGACCAATTTTTAGCATGTGTTGACTTGTAGGTGCATGTGGAAGCCAACTAGCATAGTGTGGAATCTAGGAATCTAGGAATAAGAAAAAAATGATTAATTAATGTCAAATATGGGTAATATGGGTTGATTATTCTAAAAAAAGGGAAGAAGGTGGAAGTAGAAAAAGAGTAGAAATTTCTAAGGAAAATATGGACTTCTGATTTCCGAAGTCTGAGGTCAGAAAGAAGAAGTCAGAAAAATAGAAAAAGGCTAAGGAAGTAAGTTGGTTTTTTGAGTCCCAAGTTCCGCAATGGAAAGGGGGAAGAGAGGAAGGTGGAAAGTGGTTGAATGATTCCATTGAATGTTTATCTTTTGATTCACATGTTCTGTAGAGAAAAGGAGGAAGGGAGAAATATGGAAGGAAAAAAGTGGTTAAATGATTACATTGAATGTTGAGTTTTTTATTCTCGAGTTCTGCAATGGAAAGGCAGAAGGGCAGAAGGTGGAAGGTGGAAAGTGGTTAACTAATTCTGTCGAATGTTCAGTTTCTGATTCCTGTGTTCCACAGTGGAAATGAGGTAGGGAAGAAGGTGGAAGGCAGAAAGTGGTTAACTAATTTAGTCGAATGTTGAGTTTTTGATTCCTGAGTTCTACAATAGAAGGAGAAAATATAGGAGGCAGAAGTTGGTGTGGAAAGGTTGGGTTCAGTGCGAAAATGACCTTTCTGGATACATAGTGGATCTATCCTTGGTAGAACGACTGTTACAATGGTTCTAAGCCTGAGAATGAATGTTAAAGGATGAACATTACCCATGATTCTGTTTAAGATAAAGAAATGATAAGTTTGAAATTATTATGCATATCATGCAGATGTACGATGTCACATACCCTAATTTTCTAAAATAATGTTAATTGTTTAATTTGATTTCCTAAGACATTATGTTAAATTTAATGCTAAGTAGGAACTGATGACTCAGCAGAGTCAAAAGAAGTGGAATGTAATTCTGAATATTTTATTATTAATAAATAAAAAGTGGTGAGAACAGCATGGGAGAACTGTTAATAAGAGTGTTATCGATCAAACAGGTGGAAGGAACTAGGTGGAGGACAAAAGACAAGTGGCAGCATTCTCAAACACTTCCTATGTTGCAGGTGGCAACTTCCCTACATTTGGGGTCATGATCCCCCAAGAAAGTGGGATCAGAGCAAGTGGCTCAATAAATGACAACTAACCCAAAAAGACCTAGGTAATCTTTTAAAAGTACCCAATGAATAGAGCTGAGGCTGCTCATATTTTTTTCCAGAGAAGAATCATTCAGGAGGAATGCTATTCAGGAAAGTCATTGGGGAAAAGGGAAAACTATAAGGAAAGTGTTTTGAGAGAGAATCTACAGTAACTTGGTCTGTTACAGTTTATAAGCTGAGATAACTTACTGATAAGTTCAGGATTTGTACTGAGTCTGAAGACTGGTACTTGATTATTGCTGCACCTAGTTCCAGCCAGGGAGACCAGAGAAAGCTCGGGGGTCCTGAGGATTCGTTGTTTGAGCACTCTCCAGGAGTTGGTAGGGAGGAACGGCCTCCCATTGTTGTTGTTGTCCAAGCTCAAGAACAGGTTCTGTCATCTAACAGTCTTCATTTTAATAACTATGTATGATTGAATGTTATGTTTGTAGCTTATGATGTAAAGATTTAGATGATTTAGTAATGAAGTGTTTCTAGTTTGTTTAGTAATAGAATCTTTTTGATGAAAAACAAAACCCCCCCTGTGTTTTTCCTCATCTGGAGTGACTAGACCATACTCCAGCACAGGGGTGAAATTATAAGCAAAGATAGTATGATGAAAATACAGAATAGAATGATAATGGAATTATAGAGTATTTTCTTTGTGATGTTTTTCAGAAGAAATATCTTTTGTATTTGGAGTAGTATTAACCTGTAATGAAACTGTCAGTCTGGTAGATCAGAGAAAAAAGCTATATTATTTACTGACAGTAGCAGGAATGAGTAGATAAAATAGTTTTTGATACAATAGTTACTTTCAGTAACCTAATTGCTGTGTAACTTTACAATTTACTTCTTTCGAGTCTTAACTACTGCTTTTGTAATAAACAAATTGAAATAAAGAATAACTAGAATCTCGATTTACTTCTACAGGTAATTTAACTAGTAGCAGAATTCGCTTATAAGAAAGGAATATATGTTATTCATTCATTTCTGTTCTATCTAGTTAAGCATAAACAAATTATACAACTGCTAACCTATACTTCTTAAGATATTAACAATGTAGTAAATAGATTAGTTCTTCTACTTGTAAATTATAATTATTAGCTTGTAATGTAAACAAGATAATATAGAATACAGAGAGTGTTTCTATAAAGTATTTAGTACAGAAAGGGTAAGAACACAGTAATAAAATATTAATTTATTCTGTGGTTAGAACTAAACAAAGAATAAAGTTAATAAATATATAATGATAAGAAAATCATTAATATATATAGATAAAGTAATGTTTTATATCATAATATCAATAGTAACCAGAATATAACTATGTACTCAAAAGCTGAATATGACAGATACATAAATACCGTATTAAAACATAGAGTCATTATAAGCTGTAGGGTAACAATCATATAACAACATTGACAACTTTTTCAAATAAAGTAAACTAAGTATAAATAACAATAGAAGACATAGTACTCATAGGTAAGATAATATTCTTATAATATATTCTTTCTATTATATACGTTGCATAGACTAAGTATGCAAGTTATATACTAAGTATAGAAACAGTATTATTATAGTGTTCTATCTGATTTTAGTAACATGAAATAAAATATAACTTCTGCACTTAAAAAGGAAGTAACTATTAGTTACTTAAGCACTCCACAAAGAAACATGAATTTGTTTCATTTTAATCTTTTAGTAAAATTATATAATAACATTGACAGTTTTTATAAAACAAAACTAAATATAAGTGTAATGTACAGGAAATCCTAGTAAAAATTTATAAGAATTTTTGGGTAAAAATCAAGTACATGAATGTGCGGGAAATAGCAAACAAAGTGACAGTATGCTCGAATTATCGGGCTTAACCAAATATTATATAACACAACCAATAACCCCATAACTTACAGAAGTATGGTTTATAAACGAAAATAATTCTTTAAGAAACTGTAAATGTTTTATATATATATATGGCCGAATTAGGGTAAAACCCTACAACTATCAAAATACATATCAGAGTAAACAAACTGAAGAGTATGTACTCACGGCTGTAACCAAATACTCAGAGCGAGGCTTTCACAACCTTCTACCTATTACATCTTCTATTATATACACAGTATTAGAAGTAAAAACTAACATTTACAATCATGGTCGAAGTTGGAGCACCCTCGCACAATGCAGGGGCCTCTTCAACTATCAAAAGTAACAAACAAACTAACAGGAAAAACTGAAGTTGCAAGGGTTGCAGGCCTCAATGCATCAACCCTCAAAAGTCCCAAAGGGACCGTACAAGGATAAAGTTCCATGGTTGAAACTAGGCTTACTTGTAAACCTACAACGGTTGCCCCAACTTTGTACCAAAAGCCGCGCAGAAGGGAGGGCTGAGACCTGTATCCAACGAAGAAAACAGTAATGTTAAAACTTGTATGCTGGATAAATATTAATATATTTAAAACAAGACAGCAAATTAGATGAAGGGCTTACATTTTTCTTACCTATTCTGTATTGAGGCGCGGTCACCTTCGGACAGTAAAAAAACCACCAGCGCGAGAAGGTAACCCTACTGCAGGAAGGGAGAAGAGGATTAACAATACAAAAAACATCTAATCGCAATCCAGAAGAACAAGACCTCGACTCTCATGGAGGGAGGCTATCAATAGCAAGAGGCAATGACAGTACACTCGAGAATATCGCAGCAGAGCGAAAGGAGCCCGAAGGCGATGGAAAGAATAGAGAGCTAGGGTTTGAGTGCTGCCTTTTAACTATGCGATGCATGGAGATGATAACTCCACATTACCAAGCAAATAAATTATGTGCTGTGGATAAGATTGTATAGTTCGGTGCACGTTCCACCCAAGACATGATTTCTAATCATTTGATACATCAAAGATTACACTTTATCCTTGTTGTAAGTCAACCCATCATTTTACGCTGCATGAAAGAACATAAAATATTATTACTATAAACACTTAAACCTTGCAATCATTAAGTGTGAGGACCCTGCAGCAAACAAGTAATCAAAATACAAGATATAGCAGAAGAACTCAAAATCACTTTTATATTAATCGCAGGCCACTTCGAGGGGGAAACCTCCTTTGAGCAAGCTCAATACAAAATAACTTCACGGTGCCTTACTTGGCCTCAACACACACTTATATACTAAAAATAGGCACCAATACTATGGGTCAAAACCATGGGCCAATATAAACTATGGGCGCCAATACTATGGGTCAAAACCATGGGCCAATATAAACTATGGATCAACAAATACTACAGGCGGCTTACAAAGCATATGCGCCTCACAACAATAAGACAACTATGGATCAACAATTACTATGGGACGACTTACAAAGCATATGCGTCCAACAACAATATACTAACATAGTAAAGAGAGGGATTGACATGGGTTCCTAACATCCCCTCCCCCTTAGAAAAAGCTTTGTCCTCAAAGCTTTAGATGTGGAAATTGTCACTGTATCTAGAGGAGTGGTTCCCACGTAGCATCCTCGGGCTGCATTCCATGCCATTGAATGAAGACCGTTGTGAGAGAGCGAGAGCGAAGCTGACAAGTGCACTTATTGAGGACAACCTCCGACTCCAAAAAGATGGATCCTTCATTATCCAGTTCTGGTAAAATAGTTTGGCCTTTGATGTTGGTGCCAAGAAATTTCTTCAGACAAGAGACATGAAATACTGGATGAATGCAGGAAGAAGGCGGAAGTTCCAATTTAGAAGCAACAGACCCAATCTTCTGAAGAATCCTATATGGCCCATAGAACTTTGGAGCGAGCTTATGACGCCCTTTGAGTTGTAGTGAGGATTGCTTGTAAGGCTGGAGATGAATAAAAACCATATCACCGGCTTCAAAAGTGCGCTAAGAACGGTTCTGATCAGCTTGTTGCTTCATGCGATTTCCTGCCATGTGAAGGTTTTTGCGCAAAATGCAAAGGACTGCGTCAACTAACTGAACTGGAGAACTGCTGGGGATGTAAGGAAGAAGAACTGGCGGTGCTTGAACATAAACTGCTTCATATGGATTTATTTTAGAGGCAGTGCAGTAAGAGGTATTGTACAACCATTCAGTGAGAGGGAGCCACTTTTCCCACTGATGTTGTTGCTCAGAGGAGAAGCAACGAAGATAAGGTTCCAAGCATTTATTGATAATTTCAGTCTGACCATCCGTTTGGGGGTGATAACCTGAATGCATCTTCAGTTTGGTGCCAGTGTGGTGAAAGAGTTCTGTCCAAAAATGACTGGTGAAAGTCGCATCACGATCCGAGAAAATGGAAGAAGGCATTCCATGAAGACGAAAGATCTGGTCCAGGAAAATTTGAGCAATGGAAGAGGCTGTATAGGGATGGATGAGAGCACAAAAATGACTAGAGTTGGAGAGGCGATGAACCACAAACAAAATCACAGTCTTCCCTCCAGATTTAGGGATCCTGTCAATGAAATCCATAGAAATAGCTGTCCAGATCTGGGGAGGTATGGGCAAGGGATCGAGCAATCCCAAAAGGGGTGTTGTTTCACCCTTATTGCGCTGGAAGGTATCACATTCATCCACCATCTGTTGAATTGTCCTTTTCATGCCCTGCCAAAAGAAGTGGCGCCGTGCTCGTTCATACGTTTTGAGAAAAGCAAAGTGCTCCGCTGACGGAGAAGCATGGAGTGCATAGAAGATAGCTTGTTGAAGAGCTGTGTTCTGGGGAAGCACCAGCCGACCCTTGTATCGCAGTGAAGCACCAGCCCAAGAGTAATGTGGGACAATAGAAGGGTTGTTTTCCAAGCGTTGGATGATGTGAGATAAGGAAGAGTCATTGACATAACCCTGCTAAACCGATTGCAACCAATTTGGAACAGGCATAGAAATAGCGGAAAGAGAACCTTGGTCATCAAATGTGAGAGAAAGGGAATCCGCCACGAGATTGTCCTTACCCTTCTTATAAGTGAGCTCATAGTCATAACCCATGAGTTTTCTAACCCATTTCGGTTGTGCTGGGGAGGATACACGCTCTTCTAGGAAATATTTCAGACTCTGGTGATCAGTCTTGATGCAGAAATGATTCCCTGAGAGGTAGGGCCGCCACTTTTGTACTACATGCAAAATGGCCAACATTTCCTTCTCATATGTAGAGGCAGCTAAATTCTTACCGGAAAGGGCTTTGCGGGTGAACACAATGGGGTGTTCATCTTGAAGGAGAATAGCACCAAGTCCATTGCCGCAAGCATCACTCGCAATAGTGAAGGGCTTGGAAAAATCGGGCATAGTTAGAACAGGTGTAGTACACATAGCGTATTTCAGCTTGCCAAATGCACGTGCAGTAACATGTGTCCATGTAAAAGCATCATTTTTCAACAGAGCAGTTAATGGAGCTACAAGCTTCCCATTATCTTTGACAAACTTGCGGTAGTAGCCAGTCAACCCCAAAAAACCACGAAGGCTCTTGAGTGTCTTAGGAGGTGGCCAATTGTTCATGGCAGTGATTTCGGTAGGATCCACACGAACCCCTTGTGCTGAGATAATGTGCCCGAGGTACTTAACTTCATTTTGGCCAAAAACACATGTAGAATTTTTGGCATGGAGATGATGATCAGAGAAAATTTGCATTCCAAGAGCCAGATGCTGGAGATGTTTAGCCCATGTTTTACTGTAGATGAGGATATCATCAAAAAATACCAGAATGAATTTCTGCAAATAGGGTTTGATGTTGGGAGGAATGCTGCCAGGAAGGAGCTGAATACGATGGTCCTCTGGTCGTGAAGGTGGAAGTCCCACTGGTTCAGCAAAAACACCTGTATAGCGATCCAGAATTTGTTGGAGATCCAAAGGAGTAGTGGGGGCCACTGACGGTTGCATTTGAATGGAATGGAGCTGAGCAATGACACCATCGGAACTCTTCTTAAGGAGTTTTTCCAAGCGATGTGAATTGATGATGCTGAGAGACCCTGGTTGTAATCCCTTCAATGTGCCAGCGGGGGAGAAATGCATCCAAAGTTCAGCAAAATCCCATAATATGGGGCCAAGTGTGCGCATCCATTGAGCGCCCAAAACCACATCACATCCGCCTAAGGTCAAGGCAAACATGTCCGAGCGGAGGTTATAATCTCCCATAGAGATACGCACATTACGACACTTCCCTTTGCAAGGTAAGGTGCCCCCATTGGCAACCATGACTTCAAAGTTGGAGCAAGGATGGATAAAACAATCAGCTTGTTTGGCGATCCGAGGGTCAATGAAATTATGAGTGCTGCTAGAATCAATGAGTATTGTAAGAGGAAGCTTCTTGAAATAACTGCGTACCTGCATTGTTTGGGGGGCAGTGACTCCAGCTAAAGCATGGAGGGATATCTCGGGCTGGTCATCCTAAGATGGCGGGTCAGTAGGTGGCTCCTGAGTGTCAACCGAAGCATCCATTACATCGGAAACATCTTCACCCAGTTCAGAGGCAGGTGGAGAATCCACATCCAAGAGATAGATCTTTTGTTGAACACATCGATGTCCTTGACTGAATTTCTCATCACAATTATAACAAAGCCCTTTTTCTCTGCGTGCCTCATCTCTGTTTCAGACAAATTCTTGATTGGAGGTGAGCGAGGAGCTGGCGGAACGGGAGGTCATTGAGAACCCATATTTTGGAAGGGAACAAAAGAGGATTTGGAGCATTGTTGGACTGCCATCTTGTTTTCTGTCAACTTAGCCAACCCTAGGGCTTCCATCATTGTGTTGGGACTGAACATTTTGACCTCAGAGCGAATTGCATCCTTTAGACCACTGATAAAACAACTCCGGTAGAAGTCATCAGGTAATCCTTCAGTGTGATTAGCGAGTTTCTCAAATTCAGTTTGATACTCTTTCATAGTGCCAATTTGGTGAAGTTTAGTGAGAGCTCCTGTGAAGTCATCAAAAGCACTAGGACCAAATCGTTTCAAAAGGAGCTGGCAAAAATCAGGCCATTTTGGCTCTTCATGAGCCTTGATGTACCAACGATACCATTGAAGAGCTTCCTGTTCCAAGTGAAAGGAGGCAAGTGGAACTTTGTGGACATCAAAAGTATTATGAAGACTGAAATACTATTCTGCACGATAGATCCATCCAACGGATCGGTAGCATTGAAGCGAGGAAAATCTAGCTTCAGATCGTGAAAATTGCTGGAAGAAGAGAACCCATTGGTTGATGAAGACTCGGACTGTCGTCTAGTGTTCATAGCTGAATGCTCAAGATGGAGACCGAGAAATTTGTCATCCAGTTCCTGGAGTTTGGCTTGGATGGCTGCAAGCGCTTCCTCCATGATTTTTGCTCCTGAGCGGGTGACAATCATAAGCAGGAGAGACTTCAGGAAGGGATCTGCAATGGTGCGGAAGTGATCGGTAATAGATGGATCTGCAACGGCGTGGAACTGACCGGCAACAGTTCTGGACAGAGGAAATCTGCAATTGTGCAACTGAAAATAGAAATGGACCCCAGGTATGTGCGGCTTCCTATCGGTTCAAGGGATTCACTCGGCCACCAATGCTGTCTGATGGCTTGCGTATTGCGGCAGTACCCCTCACTCCACGGCTCAGGTAAAACTGATAACCGCTTGGCCACAAACGACAGCTCTTGGTTTACCTCACGGGTGGGAACTAGTCAATCAGGTAGGGGTCGTTGCCCTTTTCGCTTGGCAGGTCCTCTCAATGGCCAGCTACTTCAGGGTTCCTGTGGTACTCCTCACAATGAGTTTTAGGGCTTATGTCCAAGTACTTCCCACAGTTAATCGGATAGGGATTATTCCCAGATCCGAACCTACAACAGAAAAAAAAATTGGGCAAAAATTCCACCCAATGTTCAAAAAATGGATCTATATTGCTCAAAATAGCTATTATAGCATGTTTCTGGAACTGGAACAACCACTCTGCTTCTACCTAAAAAGTCGGAATAGAAATTCGGGCACTCGGTCAAAAGATTTTCTCACCGCAATTTCCGCGGCCGTCACCGAAATTCTGAAAAATTGCTGATTTTAAATCTGCGATATCTCCACTTTTAGAACTCTAAATGAGATGATATTTTTTTTGAAAATGTGTATTATTGAAAGAGGAATTCATATATGCAATCAGTTTCTTCTGATTTTGTGCAAAAAGTTTCAGAAATTGATCTGAAATTCACCGCCCAAAAAAAGAAAACAAAAATTTCCCACTTGTGCCAAGGAAAGTGCTCTGATACCAGATGTGAGGACCTTGCAGCAAACAAGTAATAAAAATACATGATATAGCAGAAGAACTCAAAATCACTTTTATATTAATCGTAGGCCACTTCGAGGGGGCAACCTCCTTTGAGCAAGCTCAATACAAAATAACTTCACGGTGGCTTCCTTGGCCTCAACACACACTTATATACTAAAAATAGGCGCCAATACTATGGGTCAAAACCATGGGCCAATATAAACTATGAGCACCAATACTATGGGTCAAAACCATGGGCCAATATAAACTATGGATCAACAAATACTACAGGTGGCTTACAAAGCATATGCGCCTCACAACAATAACACAACTATGGATCAACAATTACTATGGGACGACTTACAAAGCATATGTGTCCAACAACAATATACTAACATAGTAAAGAGAGGGATTGACATGGGTTCCTAACATTAAGGTTGTGGGGATAATTAAGACCAATGCTTTGTAAATTATGGTATTCATATAAAGTTAACAAGATTAAACCTATGATCATTACGGCATGGTTATAATTATAACCTTTCTTTCTAAGCTAGGTAAACAATACTTACCCTAACTTACAAATGCATGTAAAGGACACAATTCTTTTATAAAGCTTATAGAACTATAAAACAAAGTTAAGTTATAATTTGATCATGAGCATGGTTTATTCTTGGTCCCTTTGTTTTCACACCTTACACTTTCTTGAGCATTTTTTAAAGTAACAATTCCACCAATATATGTAACTTAAGGCATAAGTTTACTATCAGTGTAATAGAGGGTTTATAGAGTAAAACTATGGTAAGTAACCTTTTGGTTAATAATAACCTCCATGGCTTTGTTTATATTTATTAAACATTAAGGTTGGGTAAAAAGATACAAAAGAAGTATTAACGTCTATGTGGTAAACGTATTGCTTAGCATAAACATTCTTTAACAATACATTGTAACATAATAAGGGTTATGTCAACAATCTCTTATCAAAAGATTCACCATAATAAAGTAGTTAGGCCATAAAACTATTATGTCATGCATTCTTTTAAGAATTATAGTTCCTTAAGGATATGTCTCTTTATATCTATAAAAGGGATAGGATAAAACCTGTTTCAGTAAGATATTTATCTTACTAAAGATAAGTTCCAGTTATGCTTGAAAACAGTTGTTGTGTGAATAAAACTCTATGCAACAACATTACTATAGCTTTCTCAAGTAGCAGCTTGTAAATAAGACAGAAACCCCTTAAAACTTCAAAGTTGAAAAGGGAAATAGTAAAACATAAACCCCTTATTAATATACATTACGATGTAAATGTAATTGTGCACATTTGGAAGTAGACCATTGATCTCATAACTCTGCCACTTCTTACTCTGTTTGCAAAGATTTAGTTAAGGCACTTGGATGCTTGATGACTATGATAGATATCAGATAATTCAGTAATCAATAAGAACTGTAAATTACAGCTACTAACAAGAAAGACAGTTTAATGAGTTTACCTCATTAAGCTTTGAAATTTGTTTAGCATTTATTTTCTTACTGAGCTTTTATATTTTGCGACGAACTTGTATTTAAATATCTTCGAATTTCGACAAGAAGCACCCAAACTTCTTACCTGTAGTCTGTAAGAACATGAAAACTTTCTGCATTAGCTCGAAAGCTAAGTAAGCCCAGTTTTGCATGACAGTTCCACCTTGTGGTCACAAAAGAGAAACAAGTCAGTAAACTGAAAAGAACTGTTCTATAAAATAAACATAACCAAATAGATAATTCAGATAATGGATTCAGTAACATATAACTAATTTAATAATTAGTTTACTGCAATTATGAAAATTATATGCTTTTAAAAATTTTAAATTTTTCAGAAAATGTGGGGTTTTGACATGTGGTATTAGAGCACAAGGTTCAAACACTAGGACTTGATGCAACCCAACTAGCTTTCCTAAGAACAGTAAATTAAAATAAGATGCTAACATATGTTTTGTTTTGTGTAAAGAACATAAAATTTCTTTTTTTCTGAAATTTAACAGGCAGGTATGGAGAAGCTGGGAGAGTATGCTCAGGAGGAGTCTCCAGACACAGAGACAAGACAATTGCCTAGAGAACCTATGTTAGAGGAGGAGATTGCCAACTCTTCAGAGCTGTTGCAGACTCTAAAAGATTTGAAGACTGAAATGGAATCATTCAAGAAAGAGAATGAGAGGATTTTGAAGGCTCAAGAAGAGTTGAACCAAATTTTAATGAAAAAGTTCCAAACTAAAGGAAGGAGAAGAAGATCAGAATCTGAGGATGTTAGTCATCAAAAAAGATCTAAAAAGATGAAGTTGGCAAATACTGAAAGAAGTTCATCATATAAAGGGTTTGGTGAATGACAAAGCTACCACACTACTAGTGATAGTAGTGAGGCTGAATTGTATGACCGGAAGAAGAAGTACAGACCATATGAGGAAATTTCAGTGGAGTTTAAAAATATAAAGCCCCCAAATTTTAATGGAGAGACCGAAAAAGGGGAAGAAGCAGAGTCCTGGTTATCCGAGATGAGGAAGTATTTTCATATATACAATTATTCAAATCAGTTGAAGGCAAGAATGACAATCTATAATCTCTCCGAAAAAGCAGACATATGGTGGCAAGATCTGAAGAGAGTCAAGGGTATCAAGGAAAAAGAAGTAAATTGGAGTACCTTTAAAAGGTACTTCAAGAAGAAATGTTTGTCTGAACAATATTACGAAGAAAGAGCTAAAGAATTTTATGAATTGAAGTTAGGTTCAATGACTATGAAGGATTTGAATAGTAAATTCTTAAGCTTGTTGAGGTATGTACCTTACCTGGTAGACGAGAAACCTAAAGTGCAGCGATTTCTCAGTTGTCTACCATATCACATTAAGGAAAAAATTGAGTATGATAACCCGAAGACTCTAGAGGAGGCCATGAGGAAGGCTAATTTTTGTTTTGAGCAGAATAAGAAGAAATAAGGCTTAGCCAACTGGAAGGCTAAGAAAAACAACAATCAGCCTGAGTTTAAGAAGAAGGAATTTGTACCCTAGAGAAATTTCAAGAATAATAAGAATAAAAATTATTCTAATAATAAGAATTTCTAGGGAAATAGAAATGGTACTTCCAATAATTCAAATAACTTTAAGGGAAAGGAAGCTGCAAATAACCATGGGAATTTTACCAAGAGTTTTGAACGTAAGGAGCCTGTTAAGTGCTGGGAATGTAATGGCCCGCACTATGCCTCGGTCTGCCCAAACCGGAAAAATTTAGTCAGCAATATTCATACTGTGCAGGAGGAAATGACCGTTGGAGAACTAGCGAGGACTATGCCCAGAATAAATGCAGCTTTGGAGAACCACCAAGCTGACTATTAGACTTCCATGGTGGAAGTGGAAGGTATGATTAATCAAACCCCTGTAACCATTTTAATCGATCTAGGAGCTAGTCTTAGTTACATTGCACCTCAGATAGTGGAAAAATGTAATTTGTCTATTGACAAGTTTGATAATTCCTGGTTAGTTCAATTAGTCACTGGGGAAAAAAGAAAAGTAACCTGTTTTGTGAAAGAATTTGATTTACTTATGGATGAATTTAAAACTACAGTTAAGCTTAATGTTTTTCCAGTTGGCTCATATGATTTACTGATTGGCATGGATTGGTTAGAGCAGCATAAGGTAGTTTTAAATTGTTACGATAAAACTTTCACATGCTTAAATAGTAATGAACAACTAGTAAAGGTTAAGGGTATTCCTAGAAAGACTGTAATCAGATAGATTTCTGCTTTACAACTTAAAAGAGATGTTAGAAAAGGATGTAAATCCTATGCTGTAACCATTACAGATGAGACAAATAAATCTGAACCGGATAAGTTAAAAATAGAAGATATTCCTGTTTTAAAAGAATATACTAACGTATTCCGAGAGGAAATTCCAAGATTACCTCCAAGAAGGGAATTGGATTTCACTATTGAGCTGGTACCAGGTGCGGTACCTAGCTCAAAAGCTCCGTATCGAATGAATATTTTAGAACTTAATGAGTTAAAATCACAACTAAAAGAGTTAATAGATAAGAAGTACATTCGACCAAGTGTGTCTCCTTGGGGATCACCGGTCATCTTTGTTAAAAAGAAAGACAGAACTATGAAACTATGCATAGACTGCCATCAGCTGAACAAGATGACTATTAAAAACAGATATCCGTTGCCCCGCATAGATGATCTGTTTGATCAATTGCGCGGAGACATGGTGTTCTCAAAGATAGAGTTGAGGTCAGGATATCATCAGGTAAGAATTAAGGATGAGGATATCTTCAAGACAGCCTTTATAACAAGGTATGGACACTAAGAGTTTGTCGTAATGCCATTTGGGCTTACTAACGCCCCAGCTGTCTTTATGTGCTTAATGAATAATATAATGCATAAATACTTAGATAAATTTGCTGTCGTGTTTATCGACGGCATCTTAATTTACTCTAAAACAGAAGAAGAACATAAATAATACCTAAAGATAGTTTTACAAAAGTTGCAAGAACAACAACTCTTCGCGAAGTTTAGCAAGTGTGACTTCTTTAAGGATGAAATCTAGTACTTAGGTCACGTAGTGACTAAGGAAGGGATTTCAGTTGATCCTGAAAAGATTCGGGTAATCGAAGATTGGCCGGTTCCAAAAGATGTAACAGATGTTAAGTCGTTCATGGGAATTATAGGTTATTACCAGAGATTCATTGAAGGCTTTTCAAAAATAGCAAATCCGATCACTTCCTTGCAAAAGAAAGGCAAGAAATTTGATTGGAACTCAAAATGTGAAGAAATTTTTAAGAAATTAAAAACCTTATTAACAAGTGCACCTATTTTAAGAATAGATAATCCTAATAAGGACTTCGTAGTATGCACTAATGCCTGTAATGATGGCTTAGGCGGTGTGCTGACTCAAGATGGGCATGTTATTGCTTATGAGTCTAGGAAGTTAAAAATTCATGAAAAGAATTATGCAACTTATGATTTAGAACTTGCGGCTGTTATACATGCCTTAAAAATGTGGTGACATCATTTAATAGATAGAAAATTTATTCTAATGACTGATAATAAAGGACTGAAATATCTTTTAGATCAACCTAATTTAAATGCAAGACAAGCAAGGTGGTTAGCCTTCTTGAGTGAATATGATTTTGAAATCCAACACATAAAGGGTAAGGAAAATAAGGTGGTCGATGCTTTAAGTAGAAACGCAAAGATGAATTTTACAGCAACAATCAGCACTTATGCTTCTGATTTAAATGAACAACTTAAAGAAGGGGTAAAATAGGATGAAATTTATCAGAAATTACAAATTACAGCTAAAGAAGAACCTACAGAAAGCTTGATAAAAGGTTATAGTCTAAATGAAGATGGATTTTTATTATTGAAGGATAAACTATATGTGCCTAATGTGCCTAAGGTTAAGTTGTTAATTCTAGACGAAGTCCATAAAACACCTTACTCAGGACATCAAGGTTACCAAAAGACTGTAACCATGCTAAGAAAAGAATATTTTTGGCCTAATATGAAATCTGAGATTGCTGAATACATTACTAGATGTTTGGACTGCCAACAAGTGAAAACCGAACACCAACATCCGGCTGGTTTGCTACAACCTTTACCTATTCCTAGTTGGAAATGGGAAGTGATTAGCTTAGATTTTATTAGTGGACTACCCATAAATCAGAATCAAAATGACTATATTATGGTGGTGGTTGACAAGTTAAGTAAAGTAGCACATTTCATTCCTGTAAAAACTACTTACAAGGCTGCCAATATAGCTGATATATTCTTAAAGCAGATTTTTCGGTTACATGGAGTACCGAAAGTTATAATTTCAGATAGGGATCCTAAATTCACAGGGAATTTTTAGAAGTCCTTGTTTAATGGATTGAATACAACATTGAATTTCAGTACTTCCTTCCATCCTCAAACAGATGGACAGACTGAAAGAGTGAATCAGGTGCTGGAGGATTTATTAAGGATGTATGTTAAAGATCAGCCAGGTAAGTGGGAAGACTACTTGCATCTAGTAGAGTTCGCATATAATAACAACTATCAGTCATTAGCTAAGTTTAGTCCATTGGAAATTCTATATAGATGTAAATGCAGCACTCCTATCTCCTGGAATAATCTAGTAGATAGATTGGTGTTAGGACCAGAATTATTGAAGGAAATGGAGGTAATTGTGAAACAAGTGCAGGAAAATTTGAAGGTAGCGCAGAATCGGCAAAAGAGCCAAGCAGATTTGAAAAGAACTCCCAAGGAGTTCCAGGTAGGTGAGCATGTATTTATAAAGGTAAGGCCAAAGAAAATCTCTATAATACTGGGGAGTTGTGCAAAGTTAGCACCACGTTACTGTGATCCATTTGAAATTTTATCTAGAATTGGTCAAGTTGCATACCAGCTAGCATTACCACCTAACTTGAAAGTACATAATTTTTTTCATATCTCTGTTTTGAAAAAGTATGTTCATGATGCTACTCATGTGGTTGATTGGAATGTTGTACAAGTGGAACCAGAAGGAGAAATTTTGGTGGAACCGGACTGTATCCTCGGGAGGAAGGAAATTACTCCGCGGAACCGCACCATTGGACAAGTGAAGGTGTAATGGAAGCACCTTAGTCCTGAAGAGGCTACCTGGGAACTGGAAAGTAAGATGTGGGAGGCATACCTGAATCTATTACAGGAGACTGCAGAGGATGAAGAATAAGTAACATCGAGGACGATGTTACATTTTCAGGGGGTGTGTATGTCATATACCCCAATTTTGTAAAATAATGTTAATTGTTTAATTTAATTTCCTAAGACATTATGTTAAATTTAATACTAAGTAGGAACTGATGACTCAGTAGAGTCAAAAGAAGTGGAATGTAATTATGAATATTTTATTATTAATAAATAAAAAGTGGAGACAACAGCATGGGAGAGCTGTTAATAAGAGTGTTACTAGTCAAACTGGTGGAAGGAACTAGGTGGAGGACAAAAGACAAGTGGTAGCATTCTCAAACACTTCCTATGTTGCAGGTGGCAACTTCCCTACATTTGGGGTCATGATCCCCCAAGAAAGTGGGATCAGAGCAGGTGGCTTAATAAATGACAACTAACCCAAAAAGACCTAGACAATCTTTTAAAAATACCCAATGAATAGAGCTGAGGCTGCTTAGATTTTTTTCCAGAGAAGAATCATTCAGGAGGAATGCTATTCAGGAAAGTCATTGGGGAAAAGGGAAAACTATAAGGAAAGTGTTTTGAGAGAGAATCTATAGTAACTTGGTCTGTTACAGTTTATAAGCTGAGAGAACTTACTGATTATTTTAGGATTTGTACTGAGTCTGAAGACTGGTACTTGATTATTGCTGCACCTAGTTCTAGCCAGGGAGACCAGAGCAAGCTCAGGGGTCCTAAGGAGTCATTTTTTGAACGCTCTCCAGGAGTTGGTAGGGAGGAACGACCTCCCATTTTTGTTGTTGTCCAAGCTCAAGAACAAGTTCTATCATCTAACAATCTTCGTTTTAATAACTGTGTATGATTGAATGTTATGTTTGTAGCTTATGATGTAAAGATTTAGATGATTTACTAATGAAGTGTTTTTAGTTTTTTTAGTAATAGAATCTTTTTGATGAAAAACAAAACCCCTCCTGTGTTTTTCCTCATCTGGAGTGAGCAAACCGTACTCCAGCACAGGGGTGAAATTATAAGCAAAGATAGTATGATGAAAATACAGAATAGAATGATAATGGAATTATAGAGTATTTTCTTTGTGATGTTTTTCAGAAGAAATATATTTTGTATTTGGAGTAGTATTAACCTGTACTGAAACTGTCAGTCTGGTAGAACAAAGAAAAAATCTATATTATTTACTGACAGTAGCAGGAATGAGTAGATAAAATAGTTT
Organism: Pseudotsuga menziesii; assembly: GCA_001517045.1. Classification (NCBI taxonomy): domain Eukaryota; kingdom Viridiplantae; phylum Streptophyta; class Pinopsida; order Pinales; family Pinaceae; genus Pseudotsuga; species Pseudotsuga menziesii. The sequence goes on from LPNX010036770.1 coordinate 208,921, forward strand.
TTGATACAATAGTTACTTTCAGTAACCTAATTGCTGTGTAACTCTACAGTTTACTTCTTTCTAGTCTTAACTATTGCTTGTGTAATAAACAAATTGAAAGAAAGAATAACTAGAATCTCGATTTACTTCTACAGGTAATTTAACTAGTAGCAGAATTCGCTTATAAGAAAGGAATATATGTTATTCATTCATTTCTGTTCTATCTAGTTAAGCATAAAAAAATTATACAACTGCTAACCTATACTTCTTAAGATATTAACAGTGTAGTAAATAGATTAGTTCTTCTACTTCTAAATTATAATTATTAGCTTGTAATGTAAACAAGACAATATAGAATACAGAGAGTGTTTCTATAAAGTATTTAGTACAAAAAGTGTAAGAACACAATAATAAAAAATTAATTTATTCTGTGGTTATAACTAAACAAAGAATAAAGTTAATAAATATATAATGATAAGAACAACATTTATATATAGATAAAGTAATGTTTTATATCATAATATCAATAGTAACCAGAATATAACTCTGTACTCAAAAGCTGAATATGACAGATACATAAATACTGTATTAAAACATAGAGTCATTATAAGCTGTAGCGTAACAATCATATAACAACATTGACAAATTTTTCAAATAAAGTAAACTAAGTATAAATAACAATAGAAGCCATAGTACTCAAAGGTAAGATAATATTCTTATAATATATTTTTTCTATTATATATGTTGCATAGAATAAGTATGCAAGTTATATACTAAGTATAGAAACAGTATTATTATAGTGTTCTATCTAATTTTAGTAACACAAAATAAAATATAACTTCTGCGCTTAAAAAGGAAGTAACTGTTAGTTACTTAAGCACTCCACAAAGAAACATGAATTTGTTTTATTTTAATCTTTTAGTAAAATTATATAATAACATTGACAGTTTTTATAAAACAAAACTAAATATAAGAGTAATGTACAGGAAACCCTAGTAATAATTTATAAGAAATTTTGGGTAAAAATCAAGTAGATGAATGTGCAGGAAATAGCAAACAAAGTGACAGTATGCTCGAATTATCGGGCTTAACCAAATATTCTATAACACAACCAATAACCCCATAACTTACAAAAGTATGGTTTATAAACGAAAATAATTCTTTAAGAAACTGTAAATGTTTTATATATATATATATATATATATATATATATATATATATATGGCTGAATTAGGGTAAAACCCTACAACTATCAAAATACATATCAGAGTAAACAAACTGAAGAGTATGTACTCACGGCCATAACCAAATACTCAGAGTGAGGTTTTCACAACCTTCTACCTATTACATTTTATATTATATACACAGTATTAGAAGTAAAAACTAACATTTACAATCATGGTCTAAGCCGGAGCACCCTCGCACAACGTAGGGGCCTCTTCAACTATCAAAAGTAACAAACAAACTAACAGGATAAACTGAAGCCGCAAGGGTTGCAGGCCTCAACGCATCAACCCTCAAAAGTCCCAAAGGGACCGCATAAGGAGAAAGTGCCATGGTTGAAACCAGGCTTACCCGTAAACCTGCAACAGTTGCCCCAACTTTGTACCAAAAGCCGTGCAGAAGGGAGGGGCGAGACCTGTATCCAACGAAGAAAACAGTAATGTTAAAACTTGTCTGCTGGATAAATATTAATATATTTAAAACAAGATAGAAAATTAGATGAAGGGCTTACAGTTTTCTTACCTATTCTTTATTGAGGCCTAGCCACCTTCAGACAGTAAAACAACCACCAGCGCGAGAAGGAAACCCTACTGTAGGAATGGAGAAGAGGATTAACAATACAACAAACATCTAATCACAATCTAGAAGAACAAGACCTCGGATCTCATGGAGGGAGGCTATCAACAGCAAGAGGCAATGACAGTACATTCGAGAATATCGCAACAAAGCGAAAGGAGCCCGAAGGCGATGGAAAGAATGGTGAGCTAGGGTTTGACTACTGCCTTTTAACTATGCAATGCATGGAGAGGATAATGCCACGTTACCAAGAAAATAAATTATGTGCTATGGATAAAATTGTATAGTTCGGTGCACATTCCACGCAAGACATGATTTCAAATCATTTGATACATCAAAGATTACAATTTAGCCTTGTTGTAAGTCAGCCCATCATTTTACGGTGCATGAAAGAACATAAAATATTATTACTATAAACACTTAAACCTTGCAATCATTAAGGTCATGGGGATAATTACGACCAATGCTTTGTAAATTATGGTATTCATATAATGTTAACAAGATTAAACCTATGATCAGTATGGCATGGTTATAATTATAACCTTTCTTTCTAAGCTAGGTAAACAATACTTACCCTAACTTACAAATGCATGTAAAGGACGCAATTCTTTTATAAAGCTTATAGAACTATAAAACAAAGTTAAGTTATAATTTGATCATGAGCATGGTTTATTCTTGGTCCTTTTGTTTTCACACCTTACACTTTCTTGTGCTTTTTTTAAAGTAAAAATTCCACCAATATATGTAACTTAAGGCATAAGTTTACTATCGGTGTAATAGAGGGCTTATACAGTAAAACTATGGTAAGTAACCTTTTGGTTAATAATAACCTCCATGGCTTTGTTTATATTTATTAAAAATTAAGGTTGGGTAAAAAGATACAAAAGAAGTATTAACATCTATGTGGTAAACGTATTGCTTAGCATAAACGTTCTTTAACAATACATTGTAACATAATAAGGGTTATGTCAACAATCTCTTATCAAAAGATTCACCATAATAAAGTAGTTAGGCCATAAAACTATTATGTCATGCATTCTTTTAAGAATTATAGTACCTTAAGGATATGTCTCTTTATATCTATAAAAGGGATAGGATAAAACATGTTTCAGTAAGATATTTATCTTACTAAAGATAAGTTCCAGTTATGCTTGAAAACAGTTGTTGTGTGAATAAAACTCCATGCAACAACATTAGTATAGATTTCTCAAGTAGCAGCTTGTAAATAAGACATAAACCCCTTAAAACTTCAAAGTTGAAAAGGGAAACAGCAAAACATAAACCCCTTATTAATATACATTACGATGTAAATGTAATTGTGTGCATTTGGAAGTAAACCATTGATCTCATAACTCTGCCACTTCTTACTCTGTTTGCAAATATTTAGTTAAGGCACTTGGACGCTTGACGACTATGATAGATATCAGATAATTTAGTAATCAATAAGAACTGTAAATTACAGCTACTAACAAGAAAGACAGTTAAATGAGTTTACCTCATTAAGCTTTGAAATTTGTTTAGCATTTATTTTCTTACTGAGCTTTTATATTTTGCGATGAACTTGTATTTAAATACCTTCAAATTTCGACAAGCAGCACCGAAACTTCTTACCTGTAGTCTGTAAGAATAGGAAAACTTTCTGCATTAGCTCGAAAGCTAAGTAAGCCCAGTTTTGCATGACAGTTCCACCTTGTGGTCGCAAAAAAGAAACAGGTCAGTAAACTGAAAAGAACTATTCTATAAAATAAACATAACCGAATAGATAATTTAAATAATGAATTCAGTAACATATAACTAATTTAATGATTATTTTACTGCAATTATGAAAATTATATGCTTTTAAAAATTTTAAATTTTTCGGAAAATGTGGGGTTTTGACATACGAGCACCAGTTTCATGGACATCGAGGTATTAAAAAGAGTTGAAGAGTGTTTTCATGGACACACCCTGTGTTTAAAAAGAAGAAAAATGGTTCTTTAAATTTTTTTTTAATTAATCATGATAATCAGGGTATGTTTATGTGACATCACCTCTTCTCCCTAAACCTCACTAATACCATCACTAACTTACTCTCTCTCCCCTACTCCTCCACCTACACCTAATCCTCCCCATCTCTATGTCGATGAACCCCATAACAACCCACCTCTCCCTCTCACACTCTCACTCTAATTAACCCCGTTATCTCTCTCCATAATCCCCCTCCTACTCTCCCTACCCATAACCACCCTTGTTTTTCCGCCACTCTTTGTCTCAATCCATCTCCCCTGCCACTTACCATCCCACGATCTCTCTCTCTTCCCACACCCTATACCACATTCTTTACAACTTTCCCTAATCCTCATCAAACCCTTCCCTCTTCCATAAAATATATCTCTTACTATCCCCTAACCCTGCTCGTCTGCCTACCCCTAATCACCCACACTCTCCCCCCACTTTATCACTCTCTGTCTCTCTCTCTCTTCTCTCTCTCTCCCTCTCTTACACACGCTTCCCTCTACTTCTCCTCCTACCCTAACTTGCAACCTGTTAGGACCCAAATTTGATCAATTTTCATGTATTATATCTTTTTATATGATCTTGTACCCCTCATTTTGATTTAAACATTGAACCAAGTCAATATCTAAATGACCAAAACTTATCTTTAACAGTTCTCTTGTTTTTAATTAAGCCTTTGAGAGTTTTTATTGCAAAATCTCACTCATAATATTATACTCTGAATTATTGTACTAATGCTCCAGCACCAGGATGAGAAGAGTGGGAACATTTCAATGATAATACCTCTATGAGAATCTTCATGAACAATAATAAATGCAAATCAAATTCTGAACTTTGCACTTCTAGTACCTGATCCGCCACTCAATCTGGTGCCAGATTTTTAGCAGTGAATATTTTGGAACTTCCATATTGCACCTTGATCTGTGTGCATGTGGAAGCATATCTCTCCAAATGGTCTAATGGGTTTGAATAAAAATTATCGAGCTACATAAACTATAAATAATTTCATGAAATTCACAACCACCAGAGACATATCAAAGGGGCATTTTTCCATTTTTTGCAAAACTGCGATTTCTGGGTTGGTTGTTTCTGAGTTGTTTGAACGAATTCAAAAATTGAGGAAGTTGTTTCAGGTTGTTCAGAATTAATGTAAGTGTATAAATAGTAGGATGGTGAAGGTGTGTGGATGTAATGTAGAGGGGAATAGAGGAATATATAGAAAGATAGATAGACTTGGCCGTTTTGCAACACTCTATCATATTGTTTTGTTTTTATAATTGAAGATGGTTTTCATGAATTTGATGTGATAAAAGTAGAGGTTTGTACATCCCGATTCTAGAAGGCCCCCTAGATTGGGCATGTTTGCATATTAAGTCATGATATTTTTTTTCACAGACTTATTTATATGGTATGAGTTTCAAATCTATATAATCTCCCTATAGCAGGTTGAAGTTATATCATTGTGTTTAAATTGGGATATAGAAATAGTTAATTTTGATCATGGAATGCAGCAGTAATTTCTCTTCCTGATTCATATATATGTTACGTGATTTTATTTATAGAAGTAGACAGTTGTGATAGTTGAAATAGACTGAGATTTTAGAGTTGAATCCCCTTTCTTTCATTTTCATATGAGTTTTTATGTGGTGATCAAAGTATGGGCATAGTTGTTTATTTGTGTTAAGTTATTAGAAGGGTGTGCACATCAATATTGTAATTTTTTCTGTTACACCAAAACGTATAGATGTTGATGAACATTTGAAACCAAACACAAGTCCCTACACCAGGAGTGGCAGTTAGTCCACTTGTTTTATATTCCCAGAGGTGCGAGGGTTATACCATGTGGAGGTTCTACTGATTCTCCAACACCCTGCCTCCGGCATATCTCAGTGGAATTAAACATGAGACCTATGCTCTAATACCATGTTTGTTTACACAGGGTACTTCCAAAAGACCGAACACCTAGAGAAACCACTTCACACAAACAAATCATAGATCAATACACCGATGTTTTGATGTGGTTTAAACCCTCAAGAGGGAAACACTCCACGACTCCAACCAAATAGCTACTTGAGGAAGTTTATTATGTGAAAGAAAGAAAGCTACAAATGAGATTCTCATAATCGATCAACTATCCAAGGACCCTCCATGCTCTTTAAATAGAGATCAAGGGTAGGTATGATCTAAGAGAAGTTGAATTGTCAGATCACTCTATGTCTAGAACATATCGTGACCATCGAATTAAATATTTACAAATCCATACTAATGCATAGTAAATAAACACACTTTACCTAATGGATATATTACACAAGTTGATCTTAATTAACTCCTAAGTGTCTAAATATCCTAACATCCCCCCTTAAGAACAACTTGGGATAGGATTGAAGGATTTACTAAAGTGACACTATTAGGAGAAGGAAGGAGGAATTAGATCATATCCCCTCTTAATGACAAATTCATGAACTCCTAACATAGATCCAATTTTAGAAAACTTCACTTCTATAAGAGACTTGGTGAATATGTCTACAACTTGATCATCTGTAGGGAAAAAGAGCACTTCAAGAACATGATCATGAACAAGATTTATGGTGAAGTTCATATGTAGCTCAATATGTTTGTTGCGTTGATGTAGAAATGGATATTTGGTGAGCTTGATGGTACTTTTATTGTTGCACCAAAGTGGAGTAGGTTGTTGCTACTCGAATCCAAACTCGTAAAGGATCTATCGAATCCATAAATCTTCCTTATTGGAATTAACTGCATCTCGATATTCTGCCTTTGCACCTGAAGAAATACCAAGAGCTTGTTGTTTCTTACAAGCCCAAGTGACAGGTCCAGATACCAGACTGAAAACATAACCTGTAGTAGACTTTTGATCATCAGGATCATCCTCCCAATCTGAATCATTGAAACCAACCAACAAAGGTTCCCACATGTATGGTAATGAATCCCAAACTGAATTGTACCTCGAATACATCGAAGTATTCTTTTTGCTTATTTCCAATCAATTTCATGATCTATTTTCATATAACGGGAAACATGACCAATGGCAAAGGAAAGGTCAGGATGGGAATGAGTCAAGTATAAGAGACTACCAACAAGCTGGTGATACTAGGTGGCATCTACTTCAGGAGAAGTACAAGTGGCAGAAAGTTTGACTCTAGACTAAAAAGGATAAGGGGATGGTTCACAATACTCTATGTGAAAGCAACGAAGAAGGTCACAAGAATACTTAGAATAGGAAAGAAAGACTCCTTCCTTGGTTTGCAAGACTTGGCGACCAAGAAAATAATGCAAATGTCCTATTTCTGGCATTTCAAAATTTTTCTTAAGACTAGATTTCACATGGGTTAAAAGATTAGGGTCACTACCAGTAAGGATAAGATCATCAACATAAAGAACAAGTATGATGAGATCATTTCCTACTTTCTTGGTATAGACATTGGCATCAGAATGGCATCTCGAAAAGCCAATGTCAAGTAGAAAGCTATCCATTTTGGCATACCAAGCTCTAGGAGCTTGCTTAAGGCCATATAAGGACTTCTTAAGGCGAAAGACAAGGCTAGAGTTATCACTAAACATATCCAGAGTTTGTTCCATGTAAATTTCCTCCTATAAATCACCGTGTAAGAATGCATACATGACATCCTTTTGATGGACTTCCTAGTTATGTAAGGCTGCAAGGGAAAGAACAAGGCAGATGGAGTTCATTTTTGTGATAGGAGAAAAGGTTTCATTGTAGCCAATCCCTCTAACTTGGGAAAGACCTTTGGTAACTAACCTTTCCTTAAGTATGTCAAAACTTCCATTTGATGCATACTTAGTTCTATAGAACCATTTACATCTTACAATTTTTCTTCCTTTTGGAAGAGGTACAAAATTCCAATTATCTTTCGCCATTAAGGAACGATATTATTCATCCATAGCTACATCCCAATATCGATTTCCTGAAGCTTCTGCAAAATTTTATGGATCATGATTCTCAAGAAATTGATTCAAAAGAGAAGAGGCTCGCTGAAACTGAGAACATGTTCGACGTTGATATCTAAGATCACCGGTAAGATCACTTGTTGCTTCACATGTTGAACGGACCCATCAAGAAAGCACTTGTGCTGGTGCAACTAGAGGAACATGAGTAGGTAGAGGTGGATTTTTATCCTCACTAACATCATCAAAAATTGGAATTGGAAATCTGTCAAGGAAGTTGGAAGTAGAAGAAGTCATAATCATTGAATCAGGCTCGCAGGCCAAATATGGCACAATCGTCGAGTTAGGCTCGTAGGCCAATATATTTTCATCAAATTTAACATCTCTTCTAATGATTATATCATGAGAATGTGGCTAAAATGGTCTATAACCTTTTACATCTTTAGATTATCCAACAAATATGCACTTTTCACTTTTAGGATGCAGTGCTTTCCATTTTTCATCCGGAATGTGAGCCCTTGCTTCACTACCAAACACATAGAAGTGAGTTACATCTGGTTTAATTTTAATCCATGATTCGTCCGGTGTTATACTTTTTAAAACTTTAGTGGGGGTGCGATTAACTATGTAATTTTCATAATTTATGGCCTCATCCCAAAATTGAAGACTTAGTCCCTTAGATTGGATCATACAATTAGTCATTTCTTTTAAAGAGCAGTTCTTCTGTTTAGCTACACCATTTTGTTGTGGTGTATATGGAACAATGTGTTTTTATTGGATTCCTTGTTCAGTGCAAAAAGTAGTGAACGTTTTGTTAACATATTCTCCTCCATTGTCAAATCTTAACTTAATAATTTGATGATGAGATTGTTTTTAAACAAGGACCTTGTAGGACAAGAACATGTTATATACTTTGCTCTTAAGTTTTAAGAAATAAACCCAAGTGCATTTGGAGTAATCATCAATGAAAGTTAAGAAATATTTGAAACCAGAAAATGGAGCAGATGGAAGAGGACCACACAAGTCACTATGCACAAGCTCCAATGGAACTGAGGCTTGCTAAGAGGCACATTTTTCAAAACTGTCACGATGATGTTTTCCAAGTACACAACCGGAACAAACACCATCCCTACAAGATACCATCGGAAGACCTGTCACCATATTGTATTTACACAATTGTTGCAATGAGCGACAATTTAAGTGACCAAATCGCTCATGCCAAAGTTTGCTCAAGTTATCACTATGAGCAACAGAAACTGAAGGAAAAGGTGATGACCCAAAGTTGTTAAATTTGTAAAACCTGGTAATATCATCAACAATTTCGGTATCTAGGAAATTTTGATGACATTTGAAATACTTGATTACAACTTGGTGAGGTGTAAATGTCACAGTTTTACCTTCACCAGAATGAGTGATTTGATAGACTGATAAAAAATTGCAAGAATTTCTTGAAACACATATTACATAACTAAGATGACCATTATGTACTAGAACTGCTCCAGATCCTACAACACTTAGAGATCTGTCATTGCCAACAAATATTTGTTTGGTGTTACATTCATGCATAGTAGAAAAGATGTCTTGATCCTTAGCCATATGATAAGATGCTACAGAATCAATGAGCCACTCATTTGAAGTAGAAGAATAAGATGCAGTATAATAATAACCAGAAGCACAAAGTGCATGTTCATGAGAGGTATATTCTAAAGACGAATCTAGGATGATGTGGTGCTTCTTCATTGCTGCTTTCAAGCCTTCCATATTCTTGAAACACTTAGATTCATCATGACTATCTTTCCCGCAGTAGTTGTAATGACACTCAAACTTCTTTCCTTTTGGCTTGGATCCTTTGTCATTTTTTAAAGAAGGAGCTTACTAAGAGGGTTTGGGACCCTTTTTTGGACTATTATTGCAAAAAAAATAATTCTTGGGAGGTTTGGACTTTTCTTTCTGTTGGGACAATAAGGCTTTCCCAGATGTATCTACATTGTTAATGATTCCAAGATTAATGATCTTATCTTGATCTCTAATTAAGGAATCACAAAAGGATTCAAGGTTGTAACGCTCAGTTCTTTGGAATATGCAAGGTATTCCCAACACAGAGAATCATAATGATCAGGGTATGGCTGATTACATTGAATGGTGGTTTCAATCTATCATGCATCTTTCAGATGCTCTTCTCCTTCAACAATTTTTGGGATTCAATCGACCGGTTCTGCTTGCTCTTCATACCTTGGTAATTATTCATGTATATATTTTATCAAAAGGTATGGTTTTGATTTTGATTCTTCTACATCGGTGGTTTCAGTGGAAATTTTCCTATACTTGAAGAGATTGTTTTCTTTTCAAGTAGGGTAGGTAGGATAGGCATAAATAAGCTCAGTTGTGAAAAGCAATTGGCACGGATCTAGTGGAAGTTAGTATGTTGGGTCTTAAATAAACATGTCTTTACAAAATAAATTTATGGCTTCATCACTTTCACCTATGGTCATCACAAAGCTACGATATGGATTACCTAAGGAGAATTCATTTGCATGAGGACATGCAAATAAGAAAGCGTGGGGGAGAAAATCATAAAAGAATAAAGTAATCAGTTGGTATGATAATCATGTTCTTCATAAGGTTCAGATTCTTAACATCATTTCTTCTATGCCAAAGATGGGCATCAGCAGGCCAAATACTCTATGAGAGGACAACTTCAGAAATCAGTCAAAAACTTCTTGGATGATACACTCACCATTTGGTCTTGATCTACACATATGGTACATGTACAATAACAATATTGAGGTATACATTTTTATACCTCTTGGTTTAATTAAATACAATAAGAAGATTATAGACAAGTGCAAACCCTGTATCTAAATTGTGCTTAGTTCGGATATAAATCCTTCCCATCTTGGTTATTCTTGATTACCAAACCTATTTTTTTACCTTATTAATCTTTGTTTCCCATTTAGCATTTTGAATCCTTTCAGTGATTCGAAATGTACACCAAAATTTTCATAAGTCTATAGAAGCTTTCCATATAATGATCTTCTTTCCTATACCTCACATTTGGGAAACCTACTTTCAAATTACAATTCTCTGCATGTTAGAAAGAAAATGATATGAATAATGGAAACAACCAAGTGTTGGATGGACGAGTCTTCACTTTTTTGGAAAATATGGGTATATATTAATTGTTTTGAAAGTGCAGAAGCTCTTCTCAGTTCTTACACCCATTATCAAGTAGACAGCTCTCAGGATTGCTAGTATTCCTTTTCTTTTCCAGTGTTATAAGAAGGATTCATTTGCATGAGGACATGCAAATAGCAAGTAAGGGGGGATTATTTAGCATATTTTCCTCAAAATTCTTGGGTTTCTTCATGAACATATGGCTAATTTTCTTATGATTATAAAAGTCTTTTTCTTAAGCAAGTGGAATTCTTACTGCACTATTCATATTCTGTCACACAAAATCAATTTTATTGTAATACAGACATTATGAAGTAAATTCTGCCCAAAGTAAGGATTTATGCATAATATTGAAGGTCGAGGCAAATTTTGATGCCGGGGTTGAGTGGTTGGACATATTGTCACTTAGGAATCTTGAGGAAGTTGTTTTACAAATCGTCTTGAATGAGATGTTGGCAAGCTGTATACAATAGTCGCTTTGTGCAACACATGAGATCATGATGGAGTCTATTCTATGTGCACTATTTCTGGAGAGACTTTGGTGCAAACAAGCTCAATCATTCATGCTTGTATTGATTTCTAGAGTTAACCACAATATAGGAAAGGCACCACTTTGTGCATTTGTTAAACTTATGTTTGCTTGGGTAAATCTTACTGGAATCCATATTTGTTGTGGGAATTTGGTTGTTGTTGCATGAAATTTGTAATTCAAAACTTTATGCAAAAGCCAATTCCATGGTTTGGTTACATGGAAACGCTTTGGGAAAATATTCTGGGAAGTGGATGGTAAGAGAAGAGTTAGGAGGAGGGAAGTTAGAGGTAGGGAGAGGAGGAGGGGGGATTAGTAAGAATTGG